>CAUYQV010116066.1:0-23016 GCA_963574575.1 Galagoides demidoff
TAGGCTATTTGGTTATAGCTTTCATATAAAAGGTATAAATTAGTTTCATAATAGGGGTGTGTACATTGGATACTTTTTCCTCCATTCTTGTGATACTTTGCTCAGAAGAACATTCTCCAGCTCCATCCATGTGAACATAAAGGGTTTGATTTAACTCATTGGTAGTCAGAAAACATACTTTTTATGATTTTTTTCATCTCTATAATATTTTTATTTAAAAATGCTGAATGGATTAATACAATATGTTAATCATATTAATTAATTTTTTACACTTAGCATATTGCTTTTGAGATTTACCCCAAAGGACATATTACTCTTGTTGCAGGTACCCAGAGTTCCTTCTTTATTGCTGAGCAGCAATCCAGGGTATGAATAGAACACAGTTTGGTTAACCAGTTACTTAATGAGAGGTATTTTGGCTGTCACTACTTTGGGTTATTACAAAGAAAATGGCTAAGATAGGTTTTTGTGCATATGTAAATGCTTACCTTTCTGAAATAAATGCCCAGGATTTAATTTCTGGGTTGTATGGTAAGTGTAGGTTTAATTTTGAAAGAAATTTCTACTAAACTCTTTCCCAGAGAGACTATGACATTTTACTTTCTTATTAGTAATATACGAGAGGTCTAATTTCTACACATCCTTGTCAGCAATGGATATTATCACCATTTTCTCATTTTATTTATTCCAGTAGGTGTGTCTCTCTGCCATCTTAACATGGTGAAATATTCTAATCCATTGATACAGTATATCTTTTTCAGTTTTCTTTAATTTCTCTCAGGGATTTTTCGTAGTTTTCAGTGTGCAGGTATTGCATATCTTTTGTTCATTTTATTTCTAAGTATTTCACATTTTTGTTGCTATTGTAAATGTTATTTTAAATTTCAATTTTCAATCACTCATTGCTAGTACATAGACATGCAATTGGTTTGTATGTTACTTTGATATTCTGCAAACTTGTTCAACTCAATTATTAGTTCAAGGATCTAGGATATTTTTTATATATCCCATTAGATTTCTACATTAAGGCTATTGTGTCATTTACAAGTAACAACAATTTTACTGCTATCTCCACAATCAGAATGTCTCTCTCTCTCTTTTTTTATTATTAAATCATAGCTGTGTACAATAATGTCTTTATGGGGTACAATGTGCTGGCTTTATATACAGTTTAAACTGGTTAACATAGCCTTCATTGCACTTTCTTGATTATTGTGTTACGATGTTTATACTCTACACTTAGTAGATTTGACATGTATCGTTGTAAAATGTACCATAGGTGTGGTCCGACCAATTATCCTCCCTCTATCCATCCTCCCCCTCCTTTTTCTCCTTCATCTTGGGCTGTAGTTAGGTTATAGCTTTTTTTCTTTCATTATTGCACTGGCTAAAACCTCTAGTATGACATAGAATATAAGTGATTGATGGTAGGTATCCACACTTTGTTGCTCTTTCTAGTGTTAAAAACTTCAGAGTTTTACTATTAAGCATTATACTCATTGTAGGGATTTTGTAGATGTCTCTTTACCAGGCTGAGGAGGTTCTTTCTCCTATTACAATACTCAGAGTTTCATCAGAAAAAAATATTGAATTTTGTTAAATAATTATTTCTGCATCTATTAAGATGATTATATTTTTCTTACTTTACATATATGGTGAATTATACCAACTGAGTTTTGAATATTGAACCAACATTGAATTTCTAGAAAAAACTATACTTGATCATGAAATGTTATCTTTTTATGTAAAAATTTGAATTGCTTTTCAGAATGTATTTAAAATTTAAATTTTTCCTTAAAATGTACACTTATGTTTACAAGAATTATAGATCTATACTTTTCTGACAATGCCTTGATCTTGGTTTGAGTTCAGTCATGCTGGCCTCATGAATGGGTTAAGAAGTATTTAATTCTCTTTAATTTTTTGAAGGAATCTGTATAGCATTGGTACTGTTACCTGACTGCTGGAATTCTCGAGTGAAGCCATGTGGTTCTTAAGTTTTCTTGGTGAGGAGGTTTATAAGCACAAGTTTAATTTCTTTAATAGATATAGAATAATTCAGGCTTGAGTGAGATTTGATAGTTTGTATCTTTTCAAGCACTGGTTTAATTTCATGTAAGTTGTCCAACTTATTAGCTTAATGTTGTCCATAAAATCCCCCTGCTATCCTTTCCATGTCTATGGGATCTGTAGTGATGTCCTTAACCTCATTCCTGATATTAGTAATTGGCATCTCTCTTTTTCTTCTGGCCAGTATGGCTAAAAGCAATCATATTGATCTTCCTAAAGAAACAGCTCTTGGTTTGATTGCTTTTCCATATTACTTCTACATTTTTATTTTAATGATTTCTGTTCTGGTTTTATTTATTTCTTTTCTTCTGCTCATTTTTACTTTGATTTTTTTTCTAGTTTCTTAAATTGGAATATGAGGGCATTTATTTTTCTCTTCTAAATAGTTATTTTAGTGCCATAAATTTTCCTTTGAGGACTGCTTTATGTCCTTTCAAAAAATTTTGAAATGGTAATTTTTCATTTTTGTTAATTTCAAAATGTTTTCCAATTTCCTTTTTTAAAATTTCTTATTTGACCTACGAGCTATTTAGAAGTGTGTTATTCCATTTCCAGAGATTTTTCATATAATTCTGTTATTAGTTTTGATTTAATTGTTTTTGTAGTCAGAATATACACTTCATATGATTTGAACCCTTTCATGTTTACTGGGATTTCTTCTATGGTTTGTTATATGGTATTCCACATCCACCTGTAAGGACTGTGTGGTCTGCTGCTGTGGGTGGGGTGTTCTATAAATGTTGATCAGATCAAGTTTGTTGGCAGTGTTGTTCAAGTCTTTTATATTCTCACTGATTTTTCTACCTACTTGTGCTATCAGTTATTGAAAACACCAACGATACTTTTGGATTTGTTTAGTTTTGTTTACAGTTCTATCAGTTTTTTTTTTTGCAATTTTTGGCTGGGGCTGGGTTTGAACCCACCACCTCTGGCATATGGGGCTGGCACCCTACTCCTTTGAGCCACAGGTGCCAACCCAGTTCTATTAGTTTTTAAGCTCTTCATTTATTTGGAACCTCTGTTATGAGGTACATAGATGTTTATTACTTTTATGTTTACTTGATAAATTGACTCCTTATCATGAAATAGAACTTTCATCCCTAGTAATGTTCTTTGCTCTGAAATCCACTTTGTCTTCTATTAATATAATGACTCCAGTTTCCTCTTGAGCACAGTTCATAAGGTATATCTCTATACATTATTTACTTTTAAAATATTTATGTTTTCATGTTTAAAGTGGATTTCACATTGGATGTACACTGTTGAATCTTGCTTTTTAACTCAATCTGGAAACCTTTGCTTCTTACTCAGGGTGTTTAGATCATTTATATCTAATGTAATAATTGGCACAGTTGTTTTTAACTCTAACATGATGTTACTTCATTTCCTTTCATCTCATTTGTTGTTTTTCCCTTTTCTCTCTTTTCCTGTTGTCCTTTGGTGTAATTTTTATGATTCTATTTTATCTCCTTTGTTACCTTATGTATATCAGGTGTAACTGTGATTTCTTTTTAGGTGGTTGCTCTAGGACTGATAGTGTACACATTTATCAAAGTATATGTTGGAATAATTTTATACATTTTCATGTAGAGCAAGAGCTTTACACCAATGCACAGTTTGCCTTTGTACAAATGGGCGTGAATTGCATGAACCCACTAAATACTTGGATTGTTTCCATACTTACCTGGCAGGGAAGATACCATGAACACGAAGGTGGTTTTCCGCGGGCGAGGCTTATCCATTGCACCCTGTATGTGCTGACCCCTGTGATTTCCCCAAATGTGGGAAACTTGACTGCATAATTTGTGGTAGTGAGGGACTATGTTTGCACTCTCCCCTGAAAAAAAAAAGAAATAAAAATAAATACATGGATTATTTTTAATAGTCAGTTCTCTGTATCCATGGGTTCTGCAACCAAGCGTAGGTTGAAAACGCAGTATTCACCAGATGTGATGCCTGCATATGTGGAGGGCTGACGTTTCATATGCCCGTGCTATACAGGGATGACTGCAGGATTTCCATGCTGGAGATCCTGGAACCAATCCCCTGCATATCCTGAGGGACAACTGGACTTCCAGTTTTCCTGTCCCAATCTTTGTGCTATTTTTATTTGCTATGTGTAAAGATTTGTCGACTACCTTCTGTTTGCATTCTTTCTAAAGAGAAGTCTGCTGTCCTACTTACCTTTGTTTTTCTGTTTATAATATGTTCCCGCTTTTCCCCATAGAAGCTTCAACATTTTTCTCTACATCGTTGCTTTCAAACGATTTGATTATGATGTGCAGGAGTGGAATCTGCCATGAAGGAGACCTGAAAAGAGGGTGTGCCTTGTGAAGCTCACATGTGACACAGGGAAGGCCACAGGAGTCAAGCAGAAATAAGATGAGAAATGCTGCCAGCCAGGATTTGAGATACGAGCTAGTGTGAGAATAAGAAGGGAGTGGGAAATTAAAATAGGAAAATGAAGAAGAAATTTTCTCCTCAAAAAAAAAAAAAACACAGAAAAGATGATGTTTCATTTTTCTGTTATATTAGAAGCCATGAGAAATGAGAAAATGGTAGTAAGTCAGGATAAATTTTCATTTTACATAGAGAATGCCTTTTTAGTAATCAATATGGTAATAATGCATTGATTGATATCTTGGTACTTAAAACTTTCAAGAAGAAATATCACTTGTACTGGTTTGCAAATATTCCCCTCCACATAGGCTATGGATTATACCACATTATCCCCTGAACTCGTCTTGCTCAGAATCCATCATGAATGAAGATAAATACGTATGAAAAAATATTTGTTGAAGTGGCTTAAGGCCTGAGACTGTTAGTACTTTACCTCCTTCGTGTTTACATGGATGGAGCTGGAAAATATTCTTCTTAGCAAAGTATCTCAAGAATGGAATAAAAAGTATCCAATGTACTCAGCCCTACTATGAAACTAATTTATAGCTTTCATAGGAAAGCTATAACCCAATTTTAGCCCCAGGAATATTGGGAGAGGGGAGTGGAAGGGGAGGGGAGGGTGGAGGGTGGGTGGCGGGAGGGTGATTGGTGGGATCACCCTGTGGTTCATCCTATAAGGGTACATGTGAATCTCTCTAAATGTAGAATATGAATGTCTTAACACAATAACTAAGAAGAAGACATGAAGGTTATGTTAACCAGTTGGATGAAAGTATTTCAAATTGTATATAGAAACAGTATACTGTACCCCATGATAGTATCAATGTTCACAGCTATGATTTAATAAAAAAATAAATAAATAAAAAAGTAAATGCCCAGTTGTTACACTCCAAAGACAGGATTGTTATTCCATCCTTGCTGTAGTTTGTGTGACTTTGTATAATTCACTTAACCATTGAAGCCTCTGTTTCTTCAAGTGTAAAATGAATGTAATAACATTCATTCCTGTTAGGAAATAGTTACCATTCCTTTCCAACTAATCAGAATATGGCAAGGATAGATAGCACAATACTTGTGAAAATACTTTTCAACTATAAAGAACTGTGAAAATATCAATTTTCATTTTTCCTAAATAATTAAATTAATGTAGATTAAAGGGAAAGTAGAGGTTTTATGAATGCACTGATGAACCCTGTGGGGAAAAATGTTTGTCAATGGTGTGCTGTGAGTGGATGTAAAAACATAGAGTGGACTTCAGATTTGTGAAAC
This sequence comes from Galagoides demidoff, assembly GCA_963574575.1. Classification (NCBI taxonomy): domain Eukaryota; kingdom Metazoa; phylum Chordata; class Mammalia; order Primates; family Galagidae; genus Galagoides; species Galagoides demidoff. Next base: position 5,740 of record CAUYQV010116066.1, read on the forward strand.
TTCTAGAATAGCAGTTGGATGAGAGGGAATTTAAAAAGTCCAGATTTATAACATGTAATAGATATAATGTGTATATAGTACCTTGCTTTACTGTACTTTGCTTTATTGCATTTTTCAGACATTTCATTCTTTATGAATTAATGGCCAGTACTGATTCCAATTAGTGCATAGGCACCCTTTCTCCAACAGCATAGATTCACTTGTGTTTCTGTGACACATTTTGATAATTCTTGCAATATTTCAAAATTTTAATCATTGTTACATCTTTTACAGTGACCTGTAATCAGTGTTCTTTGATGTTACCCTTGTTGTAATTGTTTAAGGACACTACAATTCATGCCCATATAAGATGAAAATTAATTTATAAATGTTATGCGTGTTCTGACTGTTCCACCAACCAGATATTCTCCTACTTATGTTCCTCTTCTTGGGCCTTCTGAAAGCCTGAGAAACAATAATGATATAATTATCTCAATGAGTAACCCTACATGACTTCTAAGAGTTCAGGTGAAGGAAAGAGTCACATGTTTTTCACTTTAAATCAAAAGCTAGAAATGATTAAGCTTAATGAGAAAGGCCTGCCAAAGCTGAAATCAGCCAAAAGTTAGACCTCTTATTCCAACAGTTAGCCAAATCGTGAATGCAAAGAAAAAGTTCTTGAAGGAAATTAAAAGTGATACTCCCTTAGCAAGAAAGTAGAAAAAGCTCATTGCTGATGTGCAGAAAGTATCAAATCAGCCACCATGTTTTCTTAAGCAAAGGCCCCATCCAGGGCAAAACCCCAACTTCATTCAATTCTATGGAGGCTCAGAGAGCTGTAGAAGCTACAGAAGAAAAGTTTGGCGTGATCACAGGTTGGATAATGAAGTTTAAGGAAAGAAGCCATCTCCATAACATAAAAAGTTCAAGGTGAAGTAGCAAGTTCTAGTGTGGAAGCTATAGCAAGTCATTAGGAAGATCTAGTTAAAGTAATTGATAAAAGTGGTTATACTAAATAAAAGATTCCATTACAGGCAAAACAGTCTTATATTGGAAGAAAATGCTATATGGAGTTCCAGAGCTAGAAAGAAGGCAATGCCTAGTTTCAATGCATCAAAGGACAGGGTGACTCTCTTATTAAGGGCTAATGCCATTTGTGATTTTAAATTGAAATACTCATTTACCATTCCAAAAATATGAGGGCCTTTTAGAATGATACCAAATGTACTATTCCTGTGTTCTGTAAATGGAACAACAAAAACTGGATGATAGCACTTCTGTTTATAATATGGTTTACCGAATATTTTAAGCCTACTGTTGAGATCTACAGCTCAGATAAAAAGATTTCTTTCAAAATATAACTGTCTACTGACAATGCAACTTGTCACCCAATAGTTCTGACAGAGATATTCAAGGTGATTGATGTTGTTTTCATGTTACAAACACAACAGCCATTCTGCAGCCCATAGATCAAAAAGTAATTTTGACTTTCAAGCCTTAATGTTTTAACAAATACATTCATAAGGCTATAGCTGCCATAGTGTTGGATTTGGGCTAAGAAAATGGAAAGCTTTCTGGAAAGGTTCCACCATTGTAGATGCCGTTAAGAACATTGGTGATTCATGGGAGGAGATCAAAACAGCAACATGGAGTTTGGAAGAAGCTGATTTCAGCCCTCATGGATGACTTTGAGGGGTTCAGGGCTTTAATGGAGTATGTAACTGTAGATGTGGTGAAAATGGCAGGCAGCCAAGACTGTTGACCAGTCAGCTGCATCAATGTCAGGGCAAGACCCCATACCAGAAAAAAAATACAACTTGATGGAGGCTCAGATAGCATTATCTAGCAATAAAGTATTTCTAATTAAGGTATGGATTTTTTAGACCAGGCGTTCTCAAACTATGGCCCGTGGGCCACATGCAGCCTGCCTAGGACATTTATCTGGCCCACCGGGTGGTGGGGGTGTTTGCCACCGCTGCCTGTCCTGCTTAGCAGCTGATTCGTCCCAGGGCCTGTAGTCCAGCCCTCCAATGGTCTGAGGGACAGTGAACTGGCCCCTGTTTGAAAAGTTTGAGGACCCCTGTTTTAGACAGAAAGCTACTATACACTTAAAAGACTAAAGCATAGTGTAACTGCAAATTTTATACAATGGAAATGGAAAATTTGTATGACTTGCTTTACTGTGATACTTGCTTTATTGGGGTGGTCTGAAGCTGCACTCAAAATATCTTCAAAGTATGCCTGTATGACAAAAATAATACGGAAAAAAATCACTATAAAGGATTAGGTCCAGCTACTGATTGCAGGTGACAGCCTGTCTTAAGCCTTCCACACGTGAATCTAGTCTGGAATGGCCAACGCTGTGGTGACCCATTTCTGGTAAGAGTAGAAGCACGAAGGAAAGATTCTCTTCAAAAGGTTAATTTATTCCTACCTCCCAAATCACAATAGCAGGTTGGTTGACTATGCACTTAAACACAGAGAACAGTAGTTCTCACTATGGCCAAGGAAGAAATGAAATTATTTCCCTAGGCCCACACCACTATTGCAATGAGATACACTATATTTAAAAGTTTGACCTCTGGTGGATATATCAGGCATAAAACTCTCACAAATTAAAGACAGACTTGATGAATGCCAAGGAGTGGGAGGAGCGCTGCCTTGAAGCAGTAACAGCGTGTCACTTTCTTAGTATACGGAGAGAGCATTGGTGAAAGCTGATTTTTCTGCAGTTCCCTCTTAGAACTTTCTGCAAGGCTGATATAACATATGCCCACCCCTGAGGATTCTTCAGGAGAGTTTCCCAAATCAGATGTCTTTAAAATTCCTCTGGCAAATTCCAGTGATCATCCACTTGCCATCTGACTCCTATTGAAGCACGATGCTCATTAAGTCAGAACACGGGACTGAAGAAGATCTTAAAGTGTATTCATTTATTCCTTGGCATTCTTCATGTTCTGTATGCCAACTGCTGTTCCATGCACATTATATATAGTAACTCGTTTAATCATTAATCACTTAATCACCCCCATAACATTTATGGAGCTCACACCAAGCTCGTGTATGATATATCAGACCCTATGCTTGCTGTAAAATAGCCCTTCTCTCAAGGAACCCACAGTAAACTAAGCCAGGCAGACATATAATACAATGTTGCATAATTATCTGTTTAGAAGCAGTGATTAATTATGCAGAGAGAAATACATAGTCATGGAGGAGGGGTACCTAATCTAGGAGGGAGGGAACAGAGGAGGTGTCAGAGCCTACTGAATGTGTCATCTGAGTGCTGAGCCTCGAGAGTGAGCCATTCAAGTGGGGCTGTGACGCAGGGAGGAGGACATTTCAGAGGCAAGAGCAGAGCAGGAATAAATGCAGAGGTGACAGCCAGCTCAGTGTTGCTGGAGCACAAGGATTGAGACAGACAACGCAAAAGCTGAGGCTGAATATGTGGACAGGGTTAAGTGAAGGCGCTTAGCCTTGGGCCTGTGCAGACAATGGGAGTCCCCTGCAGAATTTTAATCAGAAGAGCAAGTGTTCAGATTGTTATTTTATAAATTTATATAGTTTAGATAGTCTGGTGGTAATGGGCGGGGTGCATGAGTAGAAACGTACAATTATAATAGGACATTTGTATCATTATAATTATAAACTTCAGCACAATAAGTATCCGTAGTATCAGTGTAATAAAATAGTGTATAGTTTTCTGTAGTGCACTTGACCATGCACTAAATAATGAACCAAGTATACCAAGGAAATTTGAACTTTTTTTTTGCAGTTTTTGGCTGGGGCTGGGATTGAACTTGCCACCTCCCGTATATGGGGCCGGCACCCTACTCCTTTGAGCCACAGGCACCACCTGGAAATTTGAACTTTTTAAAAATTTTACTTTAGAGTAGCAGGAGGGTACAGGTGATTAGGTTACATTGTTTGCGTTTGCTAGGTAGAGTCCAAGTTGTAGTTGTGCCCTCACCCAGGGGGTATGCCATATACCCCTATATTGTGCCTATTAAGTGGGAGCTTCTCACCAATCACCTCCCACCTCATCTCCCTGCCTCCCTCTTCCCCCCGATTTGAGTTTAATTGTGTTTTTCTCGTGTGTGGGTATTTATTCATCTACTGGTTCATATTAGTATTGAGTACTTTGGATACTTGCTTTTCCATTCTTTACTAAATGGAAGGTTCTCCAACTCCACCCACAATAGGTGTAAAGCCCCCATCTTTTTTATGGCTGAATAGTATCCCATGGCATACATATATCACAATTTATTAACCCATTCCAGTGTTGACAGGCACTTGGGTTGATTGCACATGAAATCTGAACTTTTAAAAACTGTCATTAAACTTTGAAATTTCTTCCTTTGTTATTTGCTGGAAGGGAGACATGTTTACACTTATTTCTAGGTAAAAGCTGAAGGAATTGAAAATAGCTGGACCTTCTCTCTTCTAGACTAATTTTTTTTTCCCATTGATTAGCTGTGAGTGATTAGAACAAACCTCAGCTTCCTCATCATAAAACAAATGGATTTGGAGAGGTGGTGCTTAAGTTCTGTTTAAATGCGAAAGTTCTATGAAGCAATTGCCATTATTTTTAGCACTTCCTTAGTTGTCAGGGAATTACAGGCAGATATGTGAGTACCTTAATATATATTACCTCAGCGTTTGTGAGTAGGACTAGCAGTGTGATTATGTGTGGTAATGAAACCTCACAGATCATCATTAACTTGTGGATTTAAACATACAAGCTCTGTCAACTGAGTCCACAAACTCATCCTAGAAAAATGCCACAAACCTCACTGCTAATATCACCTTCGAGGTACTCCCCTTGGAAAACCATGCACCAATGCCAGTGCCTAGTACACCCTTCGAAGCAATTTTGCAACTCCTTTTCTGGAACAATCATCAGAGCTGTGGTCGTATTATACAGGTTGATGTCCTGAATGTCATCAAAATGTCTTCCTTTTAATATTTCCTTTATTTTCAGTTATAGAAAAATTCATTGGGGGCCAGATAGCATGATTAGTGAGGGTGTTCCCATGCAGTTATTTGTTTACTGGCTAAAAACTCCCCACCAGGCACTTCAGCGGGAGCTGGTTCATTCTTAAGATGCAAGAGTCATGAATTGTTTGTGAAAAGTTCAAGTTAAGATTTTCCCATTTCTCTATTGATATTCACTTAGTCTTCTATGCTTTTCACAGTCAGCTGATGATTTTGACACCCAGGTCAATGAAGTTTTGCCATGTTTTTGTCAGTTCTGCTCATTACTGGCTGCCTTGACCTCTCCTTATCCATGGTGCTTTCTCTGCCCTTAGAAAAACGTTTAATCCATTTATATTCTGCCATTTTCTTCATGGCATTATCCCCACAAACATGTCCCCGATTTCACTTCCACTCCTACCAAGTTTTTTTTTTTTTTCTTTGAGACGGAGCCTCGAGGTATCCCCCTGGGTAGAGTGCCATGGCATCACAGCTCATAGCAACCTCCAACTCCTGGGCTCAAGCGAGTCTCCTGCCTCCGCCTCCCAAGTAGCTGGGACCACAGGCGCCCGCCACAACACCCAGCCATTTTTTAGTTGCAGCCATCATTGTTGTTTGGCAGGCCCGGGCTGGGGATTCGAACCCGCCACCTTAGGTGTACGTGGCTGGCACCTTAGGTGATTGAGCCACAGGCGCCAAGCCCACTCCTACCAAGTTTAACAAGAAATTTCATGTTTGTTCATTGCTCTAATTCAAGCTCTGACATTGTCATGATGGCACAGAACACAACAATGATGAATGCCACTCAGCAAGACACCACCACATGTTGACACAAACACAGCTGTGAGACAGTGATAATACTCAGGCTATGAAACCTTACTGCATGGTTGTACAGTCCTGCAAACTGAACCTCACATTGGCAAGTTTGCAAACTTAATTGTCAAACCTCATTCATAGCATTTATACTAAATATGTAATGCCTTTACGTATGTGCCAGGATACTAAACTATCCAGAATACCTTTATGTGCCAAGCCAGTGAGCAGAGTTTATGTTCATAACTTTAAAAAACCTTTCAAATTTTTCCTTAACTTTTTCTCGAATGATGCTTGGATTGAATCTGTAATTTGGACAAAGGTAATAATCAGTCAAGAAAAAAGTGCAAAAACTTTTAACTAAAATTCTGTTAACGTTTAGATTGTTAATAATAAAAACGTCTTGTAATATCCTAGCCACGTGATCATGGCTAAAATGACGAAGTGTTTCAGAAGTGCTTCTGATTTTTACTAGTATTATAAATACAAACTTCACAGCTGGAGTAAGAGGTAGATGCAGTTTGCTTTGCTAAAACCTGGTAAGAATGCAGGGACTTGATTAAACCCAAACATGATTATCCTTCACATTCAAGTGTAAATGAGATGTTGATTCATGACCTAGATTATACTTTCTGTCTAAGTACATGCATAGAGACACTCTAACTGCTTTACCTGTGAACCAAACTACCTACAGCAGTTCACCTGAATGGTCTTTGCAGATGCTATTGGCTGATCTTCTGTTCAACTGGTCAACTCCACCATCTAACCACCACATCAGCACAATGGACAAAATAAAAGACTGAGACACTAGCTATCTCATGACCAAGGACGTAATGTCTTATCCATGACTTGGTGTTCATATTTCTCTTACAACGAGGAAATCAATTCCATGACCAAGTACCTAGGCTGTCCATCTGCCTAAAAGAAAGATAGAATCGTGTATTTGCTTCCTTGAGCGTCAGTTCAGCTTTTAGAGCAGTTTTCCCAGAGTAGCAGGAATGTGTGAGGGCACATGGAATGGAACTCACACACACACAGACACACTCTCTCACACACACATACATGTGCAAACACACTCTCAACGAGAAAAGGGAGCAAGTTCTATATAATGAACCCCTGATGGGAACTAACCAAGTACATTCGGCCTGAATGAGTACAAGGGCAGCAGCAGATGAGGGGAAATGCCTGTCTAGGAGAGAGCATGCCTTGTGCAAACATCAAAGCACTCCTTCTCAGAGAGGCAGTTTTTATATTGCTGTTGGCAGGGACGGAACCTAATGCAAATCATTCAGGGCCCTACAAAAGGCCTGACATAGTTTGAACTTGGCAGGAGCTGGTTGGGATTGTGGCATTCATCCCCTTCCAATCCCTTAAACTGACATGACGCCTTCCTGTCTCCAATCTCAGACTGACCACTTGGGGTTTTTGCTTTCAGGCCCCTGTGACAAGCGTTGACTACAGTGGTTTTGAGTTTGGTGTGACAGGGCAGCAACCCAGAGCTGAGAACAATAGAGAGTGAGACGGAGAGTCTGCCTGAGCTGAGAAGTTTCCTCTGGGGCTTGCCCACGTTTGGTGGCCTCTGGGGAGTAGGGGCTACGTGCACCACAGGGGTTAAAAGAGATCCACCGAGCTGCAGGATGACATTATTAGGATGCTATTTACATCTTATTTTCATTTTGTGCATATTTTATGAAATATACAATATATTAGTACAATTTCACACACACATATTATAAACAAATGCATCCACTTACTGGGGGAACAACCCTTAAACACTTTTATTAATAGAGATGCATAATGAAATAAGTTTACAGGTTACAGATGTTGTTGCTCACATTAATTTTTTGTTTATTTATTTATTGCCTCCAATAGAGTTCCTCAGATTCCAGAGTTCTGTTTTTGGGCCCCTCTTGTTATTAATCACCTCTTTGCAAGAATATAACCTCAGTCTACTATGGGTCTTATAATCTGTTGCCATTTTTCTAAAGGCTAGTTAATTTTAAAACAAGATTTAATTAAAAAATTATTATAGAGAAAGTTAAAATTTATCTGTAGCTCTTAGTGACTTTGAGTGACATTAGGTATTTCTAGGGAAAATGAAGGAATGATTGGGCATCGCAAGATGCAATCATTCTTGGGTTCTTTTAAGGGGATTTATTGTATCTATATGTGCTATAAATATAAAATTAAGAATAAAATGTGGATGTGTATCTATAAAATATTTAGTAATCCTAAAAAAGTAAACAGAGTAGACAGTAAAAACAAAACTAAAGCACCCTCAACAGAGAAACACAAAACCTTCAGTAATAGGAGTGACTGCTGGCAGGAGGAATATATGTGTAATTTATTTAAAAACAGAAAATTATTAAACAGAATCATGTTTCAATGGAATTCAGTTCTTTATATTCACAGGATTAGCTCCGCCCCATCCTGGGTCTTACTAACTTACACCCAAAGGCCTTTCTGAGCTACCAGTACAGAGTCTTATAGTTGAAAAATATCCTAATCAATGCCTTTATATACGATTGCAAAGGAATTGGAGGGGATACGAAAATAAAACAAATAAAATGTGTCATTCTGATGCAGTGAGAGGATTATACATATTTTCCCCTTATTATTTTTCTCTGAATGTGCTATCCTGGTAGTCTAACCAGTGGTTGTCAACCTTCCTAATGCCTCCTAATGCCGCGACCCTTTAATACAGTTCCTCACGTTGTGGTGACCCCCCAACCATAAAATTATTTTCGTTGCTACTTCATAACTGTAATTTTGCTACTGTTATGAATCATAATGTAAATAGTTGACATGCAGGATGTATTTTCATTAAGGGGTGACGACCCCCAGGTTGAGAACCGCTGGTTTGACCAAATATAAAAAGTAAGTAAAATTGAGATCTTTGGGGTATAAATTATAATATTCTGATGGCCAATCAATACCTCCATATGAGTTTACCTGGCAGAGGGAAGATAGTCCTGGCAGTAATGTGGTCTTTGCACATACTCTGCCTACATTTGTTGTAAATGATGCTTAACACCTTTGGGAGAATGTTCAAGTCCCATGTTCTTTCTGTTTACTGAGATTTCTTCTGAGAATGAAACCAGAAACTAGAAACAAGCTGGTTTTAGAAGTGGCATCACTGTTCTGAGTACTGGTTTGTTGGCGAAGAGTTGATCCACCCTGCGTGAGACATGGGAACATACCTTGGAGGGACAGAAAGCTCCCTCGGGATTGTTGACTCAACCTCTTGGCTATCAATAGATTCCTCAAACTCAGCATATCCAAAGAGGAACTTCCCATCTTCCCCACTCCCTACCCTCCAACCTACACCTTCCTCAGTTTTGAAAACTCCATCCTCCCAGTGGAATGGATCAAAATCCTGCAGTCATCCTCACCTGCTCTTCATCTCTCCTATAAGTGTTCTCTTTAGGGAAGAGGCATGAGCAGAACCTTCTCTGGGAAAGACAGACAAATGGCCAAGAAACAGATGAAAAGATTCTCATTGTCCCTACTCATCCAAGAAATGCAAATCAAAACCACCTTGAGATATCACCTAACCCCAGTGAGAATTGCCCACATCGCAAAGTTCCAAAGCTGCAGGTGCTGGTGTGGGTGCCGAGAGGAACTCTCTTTCTATCTGCTATTCTTCTCCCCTGCTGCCTCAATCCTCAGAGATGTTGGGACTTTGTGCCAGCTCTTCCTTCTGCTGGGACCTTCTTTTTCAAAATACCTGCTTGCCTCACTCCTTTATTATCTCAATGCTACAACCTGCCCTTACATGCCCACCGCTCCTCTAAACTTCCAAGTTCCCTCACCCTGCTCTGTTATTTTTCTTCTTCTCTATAGTAGAAGATACAAGCGGTCTCCAAATTATAAACATCTGACTGAACAGAGGCTATTACAGGTAATAGGTAAATGTACCTGTTTCAAATTCAACTTAAGAACAAACCTGCAGAACCTACCTCATTTGGAACCCAGGTACTGCCTGTATTTATTTATTATATGTGAGGTATATTGTCTGGCTCCCCCAGCTAGAATGTAAACTCTATAAGGGCAGAGGTCATTGTCTTGTGTGGTTCTCAAATGTATCCTACAGGCCTAGAACAATGCCGACCACTTAACGATTATACTGTATGTGCTGGACTAATGAATACTGAAACCTATAACCAAAGGCTTCATTTCAACCCCTTATTCTATAAAAGTGGTAGTTTAAATAGAAGGTGCTCACTACATTTATCAGCCCCGACTGGTCTTTATGACTCCAATTGTCAGCGATATTTTCTGGTGTTTAATGTTACAGATAGAGCTATACCAGCGCTGTGACTGAACAATCTTCTTCCTTAGATGATTTATCTGGGAGATCCATAAATGACTCCCCTTCAGTTACTGGAGATTTGACTTACTGTTTCGCATCCCCAGAAGCTTCTTGTTAAAATGTAAATAGCGCAGATGTTCGGGCATAATTACTCTTTATATCGGTTTCCACTGCCAGGGAAGTTCAAGTTCCCATACAAAGGAGATGGAGAGAGTGAGCAAGGGTAGTATATTTTGATGAACAACAACAAATAGAAAAGGGGAGAAAGATGGATCCAGAACCTAGAGATACCACTCAGAAAATTCAAGCCTCTCTGGGAGATTAGGGTCATTCATTCACACGTTCACTAACTCAGTCAAATAGCTCCTGCAGGCTTGCGTACTGGTTACCTATCAAGAAGTGGAAGGAATTCATAGACCTGAGGAAGAGCCAGAAATAAATAATGACCAGACACTACAGTGAGTGCTGCAATTTACAGTGCTGAGACCACACAGCTGGAGATGTGCCTGCTCCAGGGTGAGCAGTGGTTAAGGTGGGCAGACTGTACGGCTGGACCAAGCATCCCCACGTGCTAGGGACTTCTCCATCCTGCATGGGGGGTTCTATCCCCGGCAGGCATAATCAGAGATTGCTGGGTAAGAAGGAACTTCCAGAACCCCACAGACTTAGACCTTATTCAAATGGTTTTGCACAAAGAATAAGTCTCCATCTAGGTGCTTGCTCCTTCATCTGAGAGTACTCCTTACCAATCAGAGCTCAACCAGGGAGGGAGAGCTTGCTTATGATCAAACCCTCACAGCATAGTTTATCCCTTGTTCTTATCTTGTTCTGCAAAGATCCAGATGGAATGGAGAGTCCTTGCAATCCTGTGTATAGAGTCAAGGAAGGGTGATTAAATCTTCCCCCGTCTTCTCTCCAAATATACATCTGGAGTCTTTTAATCTTCCTCGACAGAATTTAACTTTTGTTTTCTAAATTAATATAACTGCTGATCGAATTAGTTTTTTCAAAACTTAACTTCATAATAATTTGTAGTTGTAAATTTATTGCGTTTGTAAAAATAACTGCTGTTTGTGTCAAATGGCCATCATTTAGAAGAGTCTTCTTTTGATTAACTTGAATAAAATGTTACAGTGTTTTGTTTGAAAATTCTGATGTATAGCAGGCTGCTCCCCTGGAGCCTAATTTTTCTTACACTCACATGCCATGTCAGCTACCTAGGGCTGCCATCAGGAAATGGCACAAACTGGGTCATATAAACAACAGAACTGTACGATAACAAAATCAAGGTGTCAGCCGGGATGCTTCTTTCTGAGAGCCAGAGGTAGTGGGGAAGGATCTATTCCAGGCCCCTCTCCTTGGATTTGTATGGCTATCTTCTCCCTGTCTTCACATTGTCTTCCTTTGTCTGTCTGTGTGTCTGTCTGTTTCCAAATTTCTCCCTTTCATAAGGACACTAGTCATGTTGAATTAAGGCCTACCATAGTAACCTTACTTCACTTTGATTGCCTCTCTCAAGACCCTACCTCCAAATAAGGTCATATTCTGAAGGGCTACAGGTTAGGATTCCAATCATATCTCTTTTTGAGTGACACAATTCAACCCATGACACCTATTAAACAACATTTTGGCACATTTTTCTCATATTTCCCTCCACTCTTTTTACTGGGTGGTTGGCCTTCATCTCTCCTACCTTTCCTCCAAATTCAAGAGTGCAGGGCTCCAAGCAGCCCAAGAAAAGTCAGTCAGCTTTATTCATACCAAAGAGTTGCATCCAGGCCCAGGATGATGAAGGAAGGCTGGGACCAAGAACATTGATGTGTTTCCTTGTTAATCAGAATCACTAAGCAGATCTTTCTAGAAAAATATCCACAATTCAAGATGGCCTTGTAGGTGCAGTACAGGTGGTGAGCCGCAAATCAATGAGTCTGAGCAGCCATGTGGAAGGATAAGGGGAAAATGTCAATCTCAGAAAAAAAAAGAAAGAAAGAAAGAAAGAAAAAGGCATTTTTGTATTGTGGAATAGCCTTCTGACATGCCCTTTAAAATTTAAAATTTGAACTCAGAGGTTTACAGAAGAGAAGACATCCTGGTGTGAGTTGGTTATTAGAACCCAGGCCATAGAGCTAAGTAGCTCTGCTTTTTTTTTTTTTTTTAATTGTTGAGGATTCATTGAGAGTACAAAGATCCAGGCTACACTAATTGTATTTGTCAAGCAAAGTCCTTCTCTCCACTTTCAATCAACCCATCCACCCTGCCTGGATCCCTACCTCTGCCACTTATAAACCACCTGACATTGGGCAAGGTCTGTAACTCCTCAGAGCCTTGCTTTACCCAGCTGTTAATCAGAGATGACCATGCATGCCTTCCATATTTGCAGTAAGGATTATGGATTTTATAATTTAAAACATTATGGTAACAATACCACATAAAGTGTATACACAGTCACTAACAGTGTTATCATGGAGGAGGAAGGATGATCTAGTTTAGAGGTTTTCAACTTTGGCTGTGCTTGAGAATTACCAGCAAGTTCTGGGAAAGTTTTTAAAGTCTTTTAAGTTTTAGGGCTGTACCCCAAGTCTGCTAAATAAGGATATTTGGAAGGTCCCAATGTGCCACCAAGGTTGAGAGCCAGTGATACTTATCTTGGTTCAAAGTATACTGTCGGCCAAGAAAATATCTACTCAAACCATTACAGTTTCCATAGGCACACCATCCATACATACATATATAGAGAGAATGCTTTAATTTAATTTTAGGCTATTTAAATCTATTTTTAATTACCTATTTTAGAACTAAAGTGAAATGAAAATCATATTCATCACTCTGATTTAGGATATATTCACTTTAGTCGCCAAAAAAAAAATTTAGATTTTAAAAATTAAGAAGCTTCAGATGGAACTGTTTAACAGATTGACAAAAATTAAATTAGTTTCAGTATCTGGACCACTAAACTAAGAAGTAGTTTTACTTTTCTAAACCTAATTCTCTAATCATTGAAGGACAAGGACTGCACACCTTTCATTTCTCCTCCTCTTTAGATTTACTTAATACATCATCTTCCCGCCTGAACTCTAGCCCACTTTCAGCAAGGACAAGCATGCCTCCTCTGAAGCCATTCATGGTCACTAAACAGTGACGTGTCATATCAGAAGACCAGGAATGATTGTAATTTTCTCATATCCTTGGTATGTGCCTAGTGGCAGTATGCAGTTGCAAAGCAAATCAGAGTCATGGAAACACTTCTATGAAAATGATCAAGTGGAGCTAGAATCTAGATTGGATGCAGCCCTCTTCAGAAGGTCAGTATCTTCTCTGTGGTGGATCCCTACTCTGAACCTCCACAGCACTGGTCTGGGTACCCTGACAGAAAAGACTCAGTTACTCTGACTCTAATGACAGGGAGAGCATGGGGCTGTCTGCATGGTAGATAAGAGAAACACGTAATGGAAAGTCCAACCACAGTCCCCTTATTTACTGGTCCTACAAGTAGTTGACATTCCTATCTTAAGGATTTCTTTGGGCTGGGAATTATAGATCCAAGCAAATATACAAAACATATTTTGGGGGATGGAGTTAATTTTATAAGATAATATCAATTATCAGTTCTTTAGAACGAATTAGTTTATTATCTTCATTAGTCAGTCATTTGTTAAAATCATCAAGAATAAATAGAAAATCATGAGGGTTAAGAGGGGATATAAGATGTGCTGGATTGTTCTGTGATTTGGGCAAGAAAGGGAGAACACCAGCACTGGTGTATATATTACAGCGAGCCTGGGAGATAAGCTTCCTTGTCTGTTGACTTACTGGGCTTAAGCAAAGCTCTATGAAGCAGTGTTATGGGGGTGGGGGGTTAGGATGTCAGCTGCCTCTGTCTGTCTTCAGAGGTTGAAGGCCAGTGAATAAGCTATTTGAATGACAAATACCGTGACAGAAGGAGTATTCAACTCCCTGATGATATTACACAAGAGTGAGTGGCCTTCATTGTTGGAAAGGCTTCTGTGACTTCCCTCCACAACTGGGTGACTTCTGAGCCCCTCAGTCTGGCACAAATGGCCTTCCTTAATGGATGCTGGATGACTTTTCCAGCCTCAGTCCTCAGGAATTATACTGTTTGATTTAGCAACACTAACTGGTAATCCCTATTATTCCCTTACCATTTTATCTCTTCTGCTCTAACCTCATTTGACCCTCTAAGACTTAATTTGGACATCACTTCCTTTAGTGGAGCCTTTCCTGATTCTCAAGAGCCCCTCTTCTTCCTCCTGTAAATCCTGCTGTCTATCGCTATTATGTAAGTGAGGCTTATGTCTCTCACATTGGTTCATGACATTTCTGTGGAGAGGGACTATGATCTATTCATCTTTATGCCCTACAACATAAGATGGTAAGTAAATTATTAGATAGATAGATGGATGGATGGAAGGTAGGAAGGAAGGAAAGATTGCCTAGCTCAGTTATGCACTCTTGCTTTATTATGACTCATGGCTTGGTTAGACTAAGATACACAAAGTGGGGGTAAGATGGGGGTGTGAATAACTTACTGACATTTTGACTACCCCTAAATTACTAAAGTTGAATATTAGAGTTTATAAAGGCATTTTATTTTTAGTCTAAAAATTTACTGGTCTTAGGAATCCTTTTTGGATCAACCATGTCTCTCTATTTCCTCTAGTTCCCCCCTGCCAACAATTACTTAAATAACTGGTACTTTCCACTTTTAGATATACTGCCTACTGATTATATTCTAGTTATATTTTTGGTGTTACCTAACTATAAAGTAAGTCTCTGGAATTTTCATCCTAATATTTTGGTTTCTTGTCATGGAGACTGCAGTGTGATAATTACAAACCTGACCCCTACAGCCAGACTACCAAGAGTTGCAGCCGAGTACTCCTCTTTTCATAGCCTTTGGCAAGTTACTAAGCCACTGGGGCCTCATTTTTTCCATATATAAAATGGGACTAGGACTTGTTCTTATTTTGAAATGTTTTTATAAGAAATAAATGAGTATGCGTGTTATGATATGTTTAAAACAATGCCCAGCATACATTCAACTCTCATTTAAGTCTTTTTATTATTGCCATCCCATGATACACATTGGTAATGCCTTATACATGCTCAGAATTTTCTACTGCCCAAAGTGATTTCACACTTGGTAACGATGCATACCCATGCATCAGGCACTGTGCCTGGCACTGGGCACACTGCTACATAGGACTAACCCAGTACCTATCCTCATAAAGATTTACCAAATACCCTGCACTTCACAGATAGATGTAAAGAGGCTTCCCCATTTACGGACAGGAAAGTGAGAGGCCTCAACAGTTTAATTTACTTGACGATAGTCATACAAGCTGGAAGACAAGAAGATCCGATCCCATGCCCAGGTTTTCTCACTACAAGTTCAATCTATTTCTATTACATCCTAACTGTAAATACTATGGCTGTGGATCTACAGCTAGATATGATGGACTGAACACACTTGTCTCCTGGAACCATCCTGAAGTCATAGCAAAAAAGATGTGCTGGATAGCAAAGGATTTTGTAAATGTATAAGGGAAAAGAAAAGGTAAAGGAGGCAACAGAGAATGATATTGTGGGGATCACGCCTATAATTTATCCTATTAGGGTACATGTGAATTTGTCTAAAGGTTGAATATAACACAACAATTATGAGAAAGACACGATGGCTATGTTAGCCAGTTGGATGAGAGTTTTCCAAACTGCATATGGAAGCAACACACTGTATCCTATGATAGAATTAATGTACACAATTATGATCCAATAAAAAATTTAAAAAAAGAAAGAAAACTTAAGTCACCCGTTATAAAAATATTTTTAAATATTTTTTTATTTTAACAACTGGTAATTTAAGGGTACAGAACAACAGCTGGAGGATATTGCTATGCCCGTTTTTTAAATGGTATGCTCTTAGTAGTAACTGCGCAACAGAGTTTAGTTTTTAATTTGACAAATTAGAAAGCAACAAACGATAGTGTGAAGTAACTTACATATATACATATATGCATGTATAAATATATGCATGTATAATGTGTGTATATACATATATACATGTATAATGTATGTGTATAAATATATGCATGTATAATGTATGTGTATACATATATGCATCTATAATGTGTGTGTATATACATATATGCATGTATTTTGGGTTTTGAGACAGCAGCTCACTCTGTTGCTCCAGGCTAGAGTGCTGTGCAGTCAGCCTAGCTCAGAGGAACCTCAAACTCCTGGGTTCAAATGATCCTCCTACCTCAGCCTTCCAAGTAACTGGGCCTATAGTCACTCACCCACCACAACGTCCAGCTAGTTTTTAGAGACAGGGTCTTGCTGTTGTTCAGGTTGGTTTCAAACTCCTGAGCTCAAATGATCCTCCTGCCTCAGCCTCCCAGAGTTACCTGAGATCATAGGTATGAGCCACTGCATCCACCCTAGCTTATTTATATTTTGGTTTTTAAATGTTTATTTTATGTTATGAAATCTGAAAAACTTAAATCCAAAGAGCAAAATAGGAAAACCAGTGTTTTTAAAGGACAATTTACTTTTGTTGTGTGTTTTAGAAAGTGAATGGGTAGATATTTGAGCCTATGATTGCTATATAAACAAGTCTCAAGGCCAACCTGACATTACTGGTTTACGATGCAAGGCTGACTTTGTCATATGGGAACCTTAAGTCACTGAAACACTATTAACACAGGCTTATTCTGGAAATTGCATGAAGATGAGCTCCCTTTACTCCACTTAACCAATTCTCTGACTTTTTGCATTAGGAAATACTCTTGAGTAGGGATTTTTTACTAGCTATGGTATATCTGATTAGCTGTATGTCTGCTCTTAAATATACTTTCAAAATGAGAGAAGCTGTATGACTGTAAGCCAGAATCGGCTTTGAATCTTTTTCACTCCAACAGTGTAATAAATTAAATATAAATGATCCAATAATCACTCTTCTTCTAAAATTGACTTGATACTTTATTCCCAACAAATAAAGAATATAGAATGAGCCATAACATTTCATAAAAAAAATACATATAGGCTCAGCACCTGTGGCTCAATTGGCTAAGGCGCCAGCCACGTACACCTAAGGTGGCGGGTTCAAATCCCCAGCCCGGCCCGCCAAACAACAATGATGGCTGCAACCAAAAAATGGCCGGGCATTGTGGTGGGCGCCT
>CAUYQV010116068.1:0-20039 GCA_963574575.1 Galagoides demidoff
GATTTTAAATTATGACTATTTTAAGTCATTGTCATTCACAGACAAATTAGTGTTTCTTTTAATTCTTCTGTAAAAGCATTTGAAATCATCCACAAACCAAAAGTGCTCCTTCAAGGAGATTCATGTATTCTGGAATATAAGGTTCTGTCAAGTTTACAATCATACCACTGGACTGGGTAAGAATTTCCAAAAATCTAACAAACTTAAAAGCTCTTGAAAACGTTAGCCCAAGATCAAGTAGGATGAGAATTAATTATATGGGACTGAATGAATTGATTGGTACAATTCTTTAATTAATCTTTGTTTAAAACATTGCTTTAAATGCTTTTTTTGTTAATTATGTCATATACACATAGATCATGAATACATTTATGCTTTTCTGGGGTGTAATGTGTTGATTTTTTAATACAATTTGGAATGGCTACATGAAACTAATTAATAGAGCTTTCACCTCATTTACTTAATTATTGTGTCAAGACATTTATGTTCTATACTTGGCAGATTTGACTTGTACCCTTACAATATGCTTCATTGGTGTGCCATAAAAGATGACCAGAATCATGACAAGAACACAAACAATAAGAGCTAATGCATATTGGTCATGCGTGCACACACACAGAGAGATACACACTGTGCCCAAGCACCATTCTAAGCGTACAGGCTTCCTGCTAATTCCTATGCCTGTGCAGAAAGACCACCTCAGAGGAACTGGGCAACACCCCTGCTGCTTGCCCTCCATGTCAGGATGCTTGGGACAGGCTGGCCATCTGCTGCTCACTGGCCAGGCCCACAGGTCTGCTCCTCCAAACTAGCCCTACAGTTTCAGGTAGAAGAGAGTGAAAGACACACTGCACTCTCTAGAATCTCTCTAGTGGTTCTCAACCTTCCTAATGCCGAGACCCTTTAATACAGTTACGCATGTTGTGGTGACCCCCAACCATAAAATTATTTTTGTTGCTACTTCATAACTGTAATTTTGCTACTGTTATGAATCATAATGTAAATATCTGATATGTAGGATGGTTTTAGGCGACCCCTGTGAAAGGCTTGCTCGACCCCCAAAGGGGTCACAACCCACAGGTTGAGAACTGCTGCTCTAGATAGCATGACCTTCACTTATTACACCTTAAGCTTGAAAGGTGAATGGCTGCAGACCTGTGTGAGTCCTAGCGGCCAGCCCCATGTGGAAGAGAATGTCTGCTCACTGAGCTGGGACTCTATTGCTCCCTGTATACACCTCTTCTGTGATGAGGACCTTGGTTGAAAAGCAGGGTCCAAGGGAGCAGCAGGGTCCAAGGGAGCAGCAGGATCCAAGCACCAAGGCTGCTCCCTCGGTGCCTTTGTCTTGCAGTTGTGCATCTCTCCTTGTACGCAGGACACCTCATGGCCATCTGCTGCGATGGACTGAACTGACCCTGATCACTCATCCCTCCTTCCTCTCCTTGTCTGGGTCAACCCTGGCTGTCAAAAGGCATTTCTCTGGCTCAGTGTCATCAGGGCTTCACCTGCAGATCTGCTCAGAGTGGGAAAGGACCCCTGAGGGAGGCAGCCCAGCTGCACGACATACTCACTGTCACACTTACATTGGGGAAAAAGAATCAGGATCTATGCTCATGGTGGGAACAAAGCCCACTTCCCCTGAGCTGATTGACTTTCCAATGAACCACCGAAGCCCAGGTATGATAAAGCCGATGATCTCGATGCTTTCACCCTGCTGGAAACTCAGCTCATCCTTTTCTTCTGCCTCATAATCCTTCCAGGCCTTACATCGTCCCCTGCCTGTGGGAAGGAGCACACAGGTCAGCCAGGTAAGGTAGAAACAGCTGAGCCTTCTGCTACCCTCCAATGCACTGCAAAATGCTAAATGAAATGTTCCCAGACAACAGTCTCTCTCTCTCTCTCTCTCTCTCTCTCTGTCACACACACACATACACACACACACACACACACCCCAAATGGCAGAAATGACACAAAGTGACTGGCTTTTCTTTTTGGTAAACTAGGACTTTAAAAAAAAAAAAAACAATTACAATGTGCTTTCATTGTTTTAGAAAAGATGCTTTAACAAACATAAGAAAGATATTCTTGGAATGCGGGCTACGCCTTAAAATTGAATAAAGGTAACTATGGAAAAGTGTGAAGCTCACTATATTATCCTGGCTTGTATGATTTTGCCACTGTTATGTACACATTTTGTCATGTTTGGCACAAATCCGTAGACCAGCAAGTGCAAATCGTTCTACCAGATCTCTATGTGTCCTTCCAGCTCCCATGGCCACTCTGACCCTCAGGCTCCCCAGCCATGAAATGGAGATAGTGAGAATACTTGATGCTTATAAATATGAGGAAGAATCAAAAAGATGAAGTGCATGATCCCTGGTACCTAGTCCACTTTCAGTAAATGTTGGCCTCATTATCACCAGGAATAAAAAGCTGCTGATGACCCAGAAGGATCACAAAGAGACTCCTCTGGACAATGGTAATTATTCAGTCTGCTAAGTTGCCTAAGTAGGATCTAGGAATGACCTTTTTATGTGTGTTGTACTGCCCAGTTTACAAAGTACATTTGTTATATCCACTTTCTCAGATCTTCCCAAGAGCTCTGAAGGGCAGGGATAACAGAATTCCTTTGTCATAGATTAGAAGGTGGAGGCTCAGAGAAGGTATGTGATTTGTCTAAGGAGCTTACGTGAGGCCAAACTGGTAGAGAACTTAACTCTTCTGACTGCTGGTTAACCCCGCTTCCCACTAATCCTGCTCTGGTGAAAATAATGACTCCTACGTGCTTCGGTTTCTTAATTTGCTTTCACTTCTCAGCCAAAGCTACTGGTTTTTTTTTTTTCCCCCTGACATTTTTGTCAAGCTTCCATTGATATGTCTTCAAGATCATCAATTTCCACTGCTTTGTGCGTTAATAGGATCAACCACGTGTTACATAGCTACCAGGTGCAAGAAACTGCACTAAATGACTTAAGAGTCAATTTGCTTACAACATAACAACGTAGCAGTTGGTGCAGGATTTTACTAATGAGGAAGTTGTAGCATCCTGAGGGCAGGTGGCTTGGCCAATTGGCCAAGGTCACACTGGTTTTAAGTTGTGGAGTAGAATTTGAACCCAGAGCAGATTTCAAAGCCCCATATTCCTAACTATAAGGCCGTGCTATCTCAGAAAATTAAAAAACTTATTTGTCGTCAATAACTCATTAGATCTAAGGTCCGGGTTGTATAATTCTTTCTATTTCCCTGTACACACCTTTTCTGGGATGAGGACCCTTGGTTGAAAAGCAGGGTCCAAGTGAGCAGCAGGATCCAAGGACCAAGCACCAAAATTATTTGGGCTCAGAACTTGTAAAAGAACTATAAATGTGTGGCAGGAGTTGGGGGGGTGGGGAGCTCTAAAGATGAAGGTGAAAGGAAAGTATACATAGATACTGAAAAAATACTGGACTTAATTATCCAATAAATACATATACACGACACTTACAGATATGTGTATATATACAAACTTTCAGATAGAGATTGCTTAAATTATACACGCACATGTGTGAATGTACATTTCATTCATTTATTCAGCAAATATTTACTGACTACCTACTATGGGCCAGGTGTTCCTGCTCTTCCTAAATTCAGAGTTCATTTCATAAAAATTCTAAGAGAAATTAGAAAGTCTTTTGACCAGAGATCAAAAATAGGCAGCCTGCAGGCCACATTTGGCTCACAAAATATTTACACCAGGCTTTTTTTCTTTACTCTTCTATCTCTGGGTCCCTGCTGTCCCTACCATTCCATGCGTCTGTGCGACCTGCCTGCTCTGCAGCCCTGGGATGAGACCTCTCATTCCCAGGCAGGGAAACCCACGCATACAGACAGAAACTGGCTTCCTCAAATCCAGTCAGTAGCAGAGGCAAGACGGGAATTCACATCAACTGACTCCAGACCTGCAGATAAAATTAGGAGGCAGGACAACATTATCTTCCTAACAATACTGGGTTTTCCACTCAGCCGTACCAATCTGATAGGAGCCTGTCCAATCCCTCTTCCTGGAAAGGCCACAGCTTCCTGGATAATTCTTTAGGAACCATCTGCCAATGGAAATGCAAACACGGGTTTCAAAAAAATTACAGCAAAAAACAGAATAGTTTGTGGGAATGATGATGACGATGGTAAGTATTGTTATTTCTTGTATTTTAATGATGGCAAACATTTATGGAGAATTTACTTTATACCAAACACTGCAAAAGGGAATTTCAGCAGCCCTGGGGTGCTGTCTGTAATTAGTTGTCAGTTAGATGACTAACTGCCCCCTTACATCTGCATTGCCAAGTTCTCTGCCATAGCCACGCACAGCATCCACAGCCTGGGATGATGTGTTTGTCACACTACATTTTGGAGATTACGATATCTTCCAGCAGGGATTCTTAAACTTGAGAGTGAAAATATTCCATAGGGTGTGAAAAACATTCCCTAAGGGACTGATTTAAAATGCATATTCCTGGACCTGACCCTAAAAGACTCAGAGGACAGCCAGGGAGTCTAAATTTATAGTAACATCCCCGGGGTTGGCTGATACAATTGGCTCCCAGTCCATTCCTTGAGAATGCGTTACAGGGCAGGAAGTGTATTTCCTCCTAGCTCCCATGTCCTTCTGAAATTTCAACTTGTCTCCAATTTCATCCAATTGTTCAAACCCTGACTATTAAAAATTAAAAGAAAATAGCAGAAAGACAAAAAGCCACCCCGACTCTGTTCTCTCCCCCACTGTGGATGCTGCGTCTGAAAGCACGCCCACTCTGCTCCGTGCAGAGCCCAGTCTGCCCTGAGAGCCTCACCCAGGAGGCAGGTGGCTACTCACTGGTGGAACGGGAGATGCAGAGGCTCCAAGGCTGACACGGGCACCAGGCCCCGCTGACCCGTCACCAAGGACACACCTTCCCACTCATACCCTCCTTCAGCTGTCTTCACCAAGATTAACTCGTCCTTGTGAAGTGACAAACACTCCCCCTCCTTCTCAGCTGGCTGAGCCACGGAGAACATAGCTCTGCAGAAGAACTGGCCTGCAGATAATGAACAAAGCAGCAGCCTTCTGAGGAGCAGCACGCAGGGAAAAGGGATTATCACCCTTCTCTTCCGGGGAGTAAAGTGGACAGTCCAGGGGAAAGCATCACCGCAAGAGG
Organism: Galagoides demidoff; assembly: GCA_963574575.1. Lineage (NCBI taxonomy): Eukaryota > Metazoa > Chordata > Mammalia > Primates > Galagidae > Galagoides > Galagoides demidoff. The sequence continues at coordinate 5,175 of CAUYQV010116068.1, forward strand.
TCCTTGGGATCCCAGGGAAACTGATACAAAGAATCAAACCACTGAAAGGGAATTCGCTTAAAATAGATGCCAATACTTCTGAGTAATTTGTCAGAATAAGGCTTCCGTGGGACTTTACTTTGAGAAAGAAATGAAATAAAAACTGACAAAAATATATTTCTATTTAATAGAACTTCTTTTATAATTACAACCTCACACTTAATCTTAGAGCCAACAAAGAACAAATTGACTTGGGTGAAAGTAATTACTTTAGCTGCGTTTTATAATAGCACAATATGAAATTCTTTTCTTCATACATGATTATGCAATGCAATCATAAAGAGAATTATTTTTTCAAAAATGTCAGATGCAAATCTGGCTCTTTCAGAGGGTCTGTTATGTCATCAGGCTTATCCATCGCAGCTTGTAACTGGTGGGTGGTGACCTTGATCAAATCCTCACTTGGAAACAGATTAGGGGCTGCTTCAAAGGGTTCCTCAACACCACTTTTCATTGTAAGACTTTTTTTTATTGTTTGGGATTCATAGTACAAAGAATTAGGTTGTGCTGATAACATCCCTTTTCTTGATTTCATGAAATACTTTAAAATTTGCGAGATTTACAAGTTTACTTTACAATCAAATTATATCACGTGTTTATAAAAGTGTTTCTCACTCTTAGATGCATATTAGAATATGTGGGAAACTTTCCAAAACATGCCAATGCCTGGGCCCCCCACCCTCGAGTGTTAATGAACTTAGGCATCAACTGGCGTGGGCATCTGCATGGGCGTCTTTGTAAAACACCCCAAGTTGTTCTAGAGGCACGCAGGAAGACTGACCAGCACAGCTGTGCATGTGACATCAGCATGGAACTGAGAGGAATGTTTGGAGTACTATTAATATTGTAATAGGTAGGCTCATTGGCGACAACTGTGTGTTTGAATGACTTTTGCATCCATTCGTATCCTACTTATTTCAAGGCCTTTAGAAGCAAATATCCAGATAAGACCTCATCCCCACCACTACACCACACTTACCTTCCTGTATCAGGAGTCCCAGGTGGATTGTTTCCAAGTGTTTTTCGTCTACAGACACCTGGATCTCTGTATCCTCCACCAATCTGCAGTTGAGCCAGTACTTGTGGTCAAAGAGGAGATGCTCCAGACATGTGGATACATAGCCTAGGAAGTCACACCAACAAGATAAAGGATCCCTGAACAAAGGATCCCCGCCATTAGCTGAGCACAGAAGAGAGTGACAAGCTCCCTCCTAAAGCCGGGAGGGACGGGTCCCCAGCCTGCCATTGAACAGCAAGTAGGACAGAAGAAGAGCGGCAGACACTTTCTAGAATGAATTCATTCTTCTAAGCCTCCACTGGGAAACATGAGTCGTTCTTAAATTCTGTTTGCCATTTTCAACATATTATGGGTTTGCAGAAATGCATAACGAGATGACCAAACCCAACTGCCTTTTTCTAACACCTCCATGGAAGTCTCCAAATTTACTATTTTTACTCTCAGGGTTCCTGATCCCCATGTCTAGTTCCCCTGACCTGAGGTTCAAATTCCTGTGCCTCTGATGATGAGAAGGTCTCCAGGGCCCACAAAGGGGTTAGCACTGACTTCCACATAACCCCCCTGCAATTAATAGTAAGCTCTCTCCTGATAAAAGCAGACTAAAAACTAGGTAAATTGTAAAATTACAATAATTATGTGTAGTGTGTTAAACAGGCCTGTAAACATGAATTATTTGTTTTAAAATGTTTCTTGTTTCTTCTTTTGAGGCTTCTTCTTTTTCTTATGATGCTAAAACCCGTCTCTTTCCATTCTGACTGTCCATTGTGCCAGTTTAAGCCTTATGTATCTTCTATAATTGCACTTCTTAAACTTTAAGGTGCACACAGATCACCTGGGGATCTTATTAAAATGCAGATACTGATTCAGTATATTTGGGGTAGGACTTGAGAGTCTCCCTCTTTAGCAGGATCTAGTTAACACCCGTGAAACTGGCCCATGGGGCAGAGTTTGAATAGTGAGGCTCTCCAATGGTCCAGAAAGAGCTATGTAGCATGAAGAACAGAAAACTCCCCAAGACCATAAGAAAAGAAGTTATACCTTCCAGCCATGAGCCACCTCGCCCCTCCCCCATCTCTCCCTATGCAGAGCTGCATGGAACCCAGCATTTTCTAGGAGATGAAAAATGAGCATCAAGTCAGGTGGCCCCTGACTTTGCTTGGCTTTGCTTTGTAGCTTCCCAATCAAAAGCAGCTCTCTGGAGAAGGCAGGTGAGCCATTTCCCACCACGGTGGCACTGATGCTATACCCAAATGTCCTTCTTTATCTTCTAGAAAACCCTGCCACCGGGGGCTGCTATAAGCCAATAATCGCATCTCTTTCTTTGACTCTTCCAAATACATGGGATAAAGCTCCTGGAACTTTACTATTTCAAGCAGCTACTTTTATCTTACTCAAGACCAGCTGCCTTTTAAAGGTAAATCAATTTCACATCTATCCCAGTACTTTGAATTTAGTAGCTGACCAATAACTGTTTGTCCATTGACTGGTTATCTAATAAAGAGAGATCTCCCTGGACACAAAGAAGGGACCTTCTTTATGTGGCCTTTTACAATAGGAGTTAATATTTGCTTTAGATTTCATTTCAGGAAATCTGTGATATTCCAAAACTTAACCATCAGTCTTAGGGCTGCATCTCTTTTAATATCAGAGCCAGACCTATTCTTAATGTCAAGCCTACAAATTGGCTGAACTGGAAAGCAGATCCTCTTCCACCTGCCTGCTTTGGGTCATACCTAAATTAAGGTAGGTGGAGAACTTCCAGATTTCCTCCATGGTCTTGAAGGTGATGAGGAACTGAGCCCTCTGGGACTGGATCCTGACCAGCCTTGCAGAGAGGTCCTGAATCAAGAGAACAATGAGTCAGCCTGGGATGACAGGTGTGTCCTGTTGACGAGCTCACATACGCACCAAATGGTCTGTAGGAACTTCTTGATTATGGCCTTGATTTTTACATTACCACACACACACTAAAAAATGGAAATAACCCAAAAACAATGAAAATAACCTAAATATTCATCAACAGAAGTCTGGTTAAAATGGAGTACAATCTTTTCATACCATGAAATATTGTGAAATTATGCAGCCACGAAAAAGAATGAACATGCTCTTTGTATAGATACAGGCTGCAGACATAATAACACTCCTCTCCCACATCAACAAAGGAAACCAGGGCACAGAATGATGTACAGAGAATTCTATTTGTGAATTTAAAAAAGCACATGTGGGAGAGTATGATTCGTAGAAAGTATTTGGAAGTAAATTTGATTGTGAATTTGTGTCTAATGATTATCTGTCTGAAGCTGGAAAACAGAAAAAACAAAGCACATAAAAATACAAAAAATCCCAAACCCCTCCTCTTAGAGGTCACCAGTGTTAACATCTCCATGTACTAACTTTGAATCTTCTGTCCTAGACAAGCTTCCATGTAACTATTCTCTATAAATAGGATCATATTACATATGGCATTTTGCAATCATCTTTTGTTGCCAAAAATATATATTTTCTGAGCCATCTCCCATGTCATTAGGCAGTCGTTATTTTTAATGGTTGTATTTGCCATTTTTGCATCCGACTTATTTCCTTATGTAATCCATTCTTATTTCCTTATGGTTTCACATTTAGACAGTTTGGTATTTTTTTTAAAATGGCACTGTGATAAATATCCTTAAGCTAAATCTTTGGGCATATCCTTAATTGTTTTGACAAAAGTGATTCCAAGAACTACAACCAGGAACACAAGGATATGCACCCTTTTCGATCCTAAAATACAGGTACCCTGCTGCCCTCCAGAAAGGTGTTTCAGTTTACACGCTCACAGGCAAAGCAAAAGGAGGCTTGTAAGCCTCTTCTTTTTTAAAATACTTGAAAGAACAGGCCTGAATCTGAGCCAGACTGGTCTTCCCCTAAATCTCTGTTGCTTGTACAGCCCCTGGAATTGACTGTAACTAGAGAATACTGCTCCCCGAGGCCAGGCCCTGCCGCCAACACCAACCCCTGCACCCCTATCGGGAGGGAATTATAGGGGAAGAGGGAGAAAAGGGCACAAGGATCCAAAGGAAGAGCCCCTAGCTCAGCAAAGTCAGAAGCCTGGGGTTCTGCCATCCCAAACCTCAAGAGGCCCCAGATTCCTGGAAGATGTAAATCCTGTAATTAAGGCAGAGGTGGGTGCTAGGTGGAAATTGATTTACACAGAATTCCTTACATGCCAGGCCCTTCACCAAGCTTTATGAGCAATGCCTCATAGAATTCCCACAATAGCCCTTCAGAGACAACGTGATGACAGTGTTTAATCCAGTCTAAGATTTGCTTTTATCACACTTACCAACACTTCTGAAATAAACGATAGGGAAGCATGCCATCATTCTTAATCTGCACAATGTGTTTTCTTTCTAGGAGTTATGTAAAATAATCGCACATTTTTGTAATCAATGGCATCTTAGATCTCATAAAAAATCACTTTGTTCATGTTCATATTCAAGGAGGCCAAGGCACAGAGAGGTTAAGGAACTGCCAAGGTCACCAGCAAGGGAGTAAGCCAACAAGATCACTGATTCAGCTGACACCAGGCATCAGCCTCAGCCCACAAGCTTGTCCAGCTCAACTCTACTTCTGTCATACCAGAGATGACTCAAAATAGAGGAAAATCTATGGTACCAATTAGCAGCCAATGTCTCCAAGTTCCTGAATTCTGACGATCCATAAAATATAATAAAACTTAAAAATTTTAGTCACTATTTATGGAGTGCATACCACCACCCAAACACCAGGCCAAGCTCTACAGGTACCACCTCATTTTCTCCTCCTGAAAAACCAGACACTATCTTTTTGGCTGCCTGGCATTTAGAGTACTTTTCTTCCATGAATTTGAACTTGTGCCAGATTAATAGGGACTATAAAAATAACTAGAACGTATGAAAACGATATTCTCTTTCCTCTACCTCCATTGTAACAACTTTTATCATTTCTGATCTTAATCCTCCTAATCATACCCACTAAATTGTCGATAATTTTATCCTTAGTTTAACATTAAAGTTATTATCTACCCACACAGAAAGATGAAGAATTGATTCATTTACTTTATTGCCTTTTCCTCCTCTCATCCTAATATTTATAGTTATCAGTTTTTGATTGATAATTTGGGTACTTTAAAAATACATACTTAGTGTTTACCAGCAGCAAGGACAAGGGGATAGTGGAGAGTTCTTGTTTAATGGGGAGAGTTTCTGTTTGGAATAATAAGAAAGTGCTGGAGATGGGTAAGTTGTAAATAGCCTTATATCATGGTGAATTGTATACTTTTTGTTTTCTTTTTTTTGAGACAAAGCCTCAAGCTTTCGCCCTGGGTAGAGTGCCATAGCATTACGGCTCACAGCAACCTCCAACTCCTGGGCTCAAGAGATTCTCCTGCCTCCACCTCCCAAGTACCTGGGATTACAGGTGCCCACCACAATGCCTGGCTATTTTCTGGTTGCAGCCATCATTGTTTTTTGGCGGACCCAGGCTGGATTTGAACCTGCTAGCTCAGGTATATGTGGCCAGCACCTTAGCCACTTGAGCCACAGGCACCGAGCTAGTGAATTATACACTGTAAAAGCAATTTTATGTTATATATATTGTGAGTCACAGTAAAAAAAAATTCAAACTTATCCCATTAGAAAAAAATATACATAACGAGATAGTATTATAACAATTTCCGTTCTCCAGAGGGTAAGTAACTCCCCAAAGGTCATACAACTAATAGTAGTGATTTAAAACCAACTTTTCCAGATTGCCCCATTCTAAGTTCCTGCCTCTTCCTGCTAAGCAGAGAATGTGCATACAGTCATTCAGTCAGTCAGTCTGGCATCCAGATATTTTCTCTTCGTTCCAGGTGCTGTCTTAGGGGCTGGGGACAGACATAAGACTGACTAGCAGACTTCTACCTGCTTCCAACACTCACCTTAAATAGTGCCCGCACCTCCTGGTCCTCATTCTCCAGTGCCCAGAGGCGCCTGCGGGCTGCTTCCTGCAAGGGTCCATTTACACACCTTCTGGAGCGGCTCTTTACACAAAAAGAGAGCGTCAGATCTTAAAGAGAACAGAGAGACATCCACCTATGAATGGATTAACAAATTGTGGTATACGTATACCATGGAATACTATGCAGCCATAAAAAAGGATGGAGAATTTTCATCTTATATGTTTACATGGATGGAACTGAAACATATTCTTTTAGTAAAGTATCTCAAGAATGAGGAGAAAAGTATCCAATGTACTCAATACTATTATGAAAAGAATATATAATCATCTACACTTCCACACGAATGATAAAACACGACTACAATCCAGAAAGAAGGAGAGAAAAGGAGGGAGAGGGGAGGGGAGGGGAGAGGACAGGAGGAGGGAAGGTATTTGGTGGGATCTCACCTAATGTGCACAATGCAATGGTACATCTCAAAACTATTAAGAGTAGAGTATAAATGTCTTACCACAACAAATAAGCAAGGGAAGTGATTGTTATGTTAATCAGTTTGATGTAAGCATTCCACATTATATATCAAATCAGCACATTGTACCTCATAAATGTACACAGTTATGATTTAATTTTTTAAAAAAGGAAAGAAATGTCATGAAAAGGAAGAATTAGATAAATCCCTATTGTTCCCTTCACATATTCGCTTGAACTCTAAATTGGTGCCTCAGTAATTATAGATTAGAGTTGGTCTCTGAACACCCCTTTAAACTGTTCTCCCCAGAGAGGGGAAGTACTGCCCCCCAGGATGGCTCTGGAATGGCAGGAGTTGATGCACTCCCATTGGTATTTCTGCTTTGCACAGGGCTTATTCCTACACTGCCCGGCACTAATGTGACGGTGCTGACACACAACCAGCCAAGACATTTATTGCTTCTTGTGGATGATTTGTGAAAGTTTTAACCAAACACTACTTTACCAACAGGTAAGTAAATATATTTACATGTTAAATTTATAATATAGTTAAATTTATAGTATGTAATAGACTTATTAATTATACATACACACATTTCTAATCCCTTTCTTTCTGATACTGCATTTATTAATGTTTGACAGGGTATGTGGTGTATTAAAATTTATCTTTCAGTTCTTCAAAAACTCAGATTCATTTAGCAAATACTTATTGAGAGCCTCCCATGAGGCAGCAGCTGTTTTAGGAGCTGAGGGTACAGCATAGAACAAGACAGACAAGTCCCTGTTCTCAGGGAGCTTGCATTCTACTACTCAGCAAGTAATTCCATCAAAGCAATCATTTCAGATGGAGAAAAGTGCTATTAACAAAATATAGTAGGGTCAAAAAGTAAAAGGATGGAGTAGCCAGAGGACAGGGTATCACTTTGGTAGTGTTGTCAGGAAAGGCCACACTGAAGAGGTTTATCTTTTTTTTTTTTTTATTAATTGATTTCTGTGTACATTGATGCAAACATGGGGTACATTGTGCTGTTTCATGTACAATTCGAAACACCTTCATCAAGCTGGTTAACATAACTTTCATATCATTTGTTTAATCATTGTATCAACACATTTATATTCTAGTTCTAGAAAAGTTCACTTGTAACCTTGTTAGACAGATATATAGGTAATCTCTCCCATCACCCTCCCACCACCCATCCACCCTTCTCCCCTCCCCTTCTCCACCCCCTCCCTATATTCTTAGGCTAGAATTAAGTTGTATCTTTCGTTTGAGAGCTATAGATTAGTTTCATAAAAGGGTTGTGTACATTAGATACTTTTTCTTCCATTCCTGAGATACTTTGCTAAGAAGAACATTTCAAATCTAGATTTTTTTTAAGTCTGCTTTTCCCCTCTCCCTCACTGGCTCCTGGATATGATCCAACTTCCCCAATCTTTTCCAACTTGGGATTCTTGGGGCTTGACTTTGGAAGTCAATATTGGTTCTTCCTCCAAAGTGAATTTCAGGATTTCAGAAGCTGAAAAGGTTGGCAAGAAACTGTGGGACTCCTCAAGTTCACCAAAGCTGTGTGTGACCAACCTCTCCCTCCACTTTGGGGATGATCTTTCAAGGGATGCTGGTGCCAAGGAAAGCTTGGTGATTCAGACACCTCCTCTCCTGTTAGGATGGTACATTTCCAGCCACTCTTTTGAGGAGAGGCCTTATAATATGATTTGGGCTGACACAGTGATGGTTTCAAGGATGGGCAGGTGACCCAAGTTGATTCATAGAAGGCCAATCTCAGGACTTCTGTAGGAACCTTTGAAAAAGAAGTTTCTCTTTTTGGGGGGTGGGGGTGGGGAGACAGAGCCTCATTCTGTTGTTCCAGACTAGAGTGCCACGCTAGCTCACAGCAACCTCATCCTCTTGTCTCAGCCTCTAACTCAGCCTGTAACTGGGACTACAGGCACCTGCCATGGTGCCCAGCTAGTTTTTTCTATTTGTAGTAGAGACAGGATCTGGCTCTTACTCAGGCTGGTCCTGAACTCCTGAGCTCAAGCAATCTACCCACTTCAGCCTCCCAGAATGCTAGAATTACAGGCGTGAGCCACTGCACCCAGCAAGAAGTTTCTCTTTTCTCTGAAGTTCTAAGTCTGGAACTCTTGGGACACAGAATGAAGGGAGGGTAACTGGCCTAAATGAGAAAGCAAAGCTGTCCCAGAGCAAGGGGTTGAGACAGACAGGGTGTCTTTAAGCACCTAGATCCACCTGTATCTGAAGCCTGCCATCTCTGTCAACTTTGCAGTCATAAAAGGCAACGACTATATTTTGTGAGAGAAGCCAGTTTAAGCTGACATTTAATCACTCAAAAAAAGATCAAGGACTGTGGATTTGCAAAGGAATTTACTTCTAACTTTCAATTAATACAACATCTCCATCTGGATTAACAGAGTATTTATCTAGAGGAGCTGCTGAAAATCTTTCCTAACGAGATTATAAGCCACAACCTTCTTACTTAGAAACCCTATTACTCACTGTCCATGGAAGAAAAGAGATTGCTTAGCAAAATTAAGCTTCAGAAAAGTCAGTTCCATTGGGATGATCCAGAATTGGCCTTTAAGTTAATGGGGCTTTCAGGGTATTATTATTGTAACTTAACAGAAACCACCTGCCAGAATGCTAGCCAGAAAACCTTCACCTCCACCCTAAAACCCTGGCGCTTCACCTTCCCAGCCAGACAATGAGGATGGTGAGTGAATAGCTCAGGGCCAGATGGGGAAACTGAGGCTCACACGTGCCCAGCTGGAATTAAAGCTTACAAGCTCAGAAGCCCAGTTTGTCCTCCAAGCCAGGAGCCTTGCCATGAAGATTAATGAGGTGAATGATGTGAAATGCTAAAGGTGGTTAAAACAAAACAATCACTTGGGACTATTTTTAGTCTCTTCTGCCTGGGGCCAGCATCCACTCCAGCAACGCCCAGCCTTTCAGCCTTGTGTTGGTCTCTGCTACGTCCCCTCTGCCATGCACACCTCGAATGTGGACACTCTGCCAAGGTCTAAGGTGATGACAGAGTCACCATCACCTAAAAGAAAGAACTTTCAACCTCCCAACCATTTACCCAGCAGAGGATCCAGAGGGTTTTCTGTTTTAAAGGACTTCAAGTAAAACATCTATTACGGGGGTTTCAAGGGTTTTAAATTTCATATGCAAAGTAGTGCCCTGTAAAGTAGCATCTGGATAGCAGACAAATTTTACTTGGCTCATACAAAGCTTAAACTTGGATTCACTAACAACATTTTCAAAAACGAGAAAGTTCCACATAAGACAAATTGACATTTGCATTCGATGTGGCAACAGTCAGCCAAAGACAAGAAGTGGCTTCCCCTTTTGGATGAGGGAAGTTCGTCCCATTCCCCATCATTCCCTGTTGCGATTCATTGACCCTAAATGCCGGTTGCCACTTGTCATCTTACACGAGGCCCTCTTTACCCACTTGAGCTTCCTGCCTGGCCCTATTAGATATCAGAGTTCAAAAGTTCTGCAAAATGGATGTGCATTAATTGCATAGTAAATTGTTTAGGCAAAATTCCGACAAGAAAGGACATGAAATATACTTAAAATGGCCCCTGTTGGATCCCTTCGGAGTATGGAAAGAGAGTAATGAGACATTTGAAGTTTGGGGCTTGGGAGAGGACTCAGGTACTAGAAGCCTCTTCCCTCCCTCATTCTTCCTCTGACTGGGGGCAAATTGCCTGCAAGACAAACAGAGTTGAAATTCTGCAAGTTACAAGTGAATGCGTCCCCCCCCCGCCCCCCCCCCCGCATGATCACCACCCACAGCTGGCACTGAGAAGGTAACTCTTATCAATTATAGGTAGGGTAACCAGACGTCCCGCTTTGGGCAGGACAGTCCTGCTTTTCAATAATTGTCCCATGTCCCATGGCGTTTTAAAAAAGTCCCGATTTTTGGAAAGAATGCACGAATGGGCGGGAGAACAAGAAGGGAATATACAGTTTTCGGCTGCCATGTGGCTATTTTGCCAGAATATGAGTTTTATATTATTTTTGTTAATTTTATAATGTTAAACTGTAATAATAACAAATAATTGCTGAGAAGTGATTATCGAGAACTGCTTATCAAAGTTTGCATTGTTTTCAGGCCCTGCCCTGCCCTGCCTCCCCGCCATGTTGTCCCGCCTTACTGATGTTAAAATCTGGTCACCCTATTTATATGAGAGATTTGGCTCTATCTGGACTTCTTCCATCGTATCCCCATGAATACACCCCAAGTCATGCTGCACAGTCCTGGGACAGGAAGGGGGTGTTACAGCAAGGTGGCTCAAAGGCAGCTGCCTTTCCTGTCTTCGTGTCCGGAGGGACTCCTTGCACCCTGGCCATGGCCCATAACTGATCATCCTGCAGCCCCTTCTCTCTGACCCATTGTCTCCCCCACTTGTGTCTTCTCCGCTCTGGTAGGAACCGGTCATCTAACAAGTCTGCTGCCTGAGCAGAGATCAAACCAGGGCAGTTCCTAAAAACCATTCTCGTGGAACCTCTTTTTTTGGATGGGAGTGGGAAGGTGCCCCTCAGGAATAAAAGGGTGAAATCACCGTGCCCCGTTCTCCCCCAACTTCTTTCATAAATCAAGGGCAGGGTGTCCAGGGGAAGGGGACATATATGGGGACAGATGTCTGGTCCTTCAGCCTCTGAAAAACACTCTTGAGAAAGCATCATACCCTAATTACTGGTTTATCCCTGGTCCCTCTGTCAATCATAGGGCAGCAGAAAAAGTCCCCCCACCCCCGCCTTCCCATTATTCTCATAACTTAACTTCCCCTCTCATGCCAGAACCCGCTTCTTCCTAATTCTTCGGAAGCATATAGATGCTCTTTTTCCCTGCTAGATAAAATGAGTTCTGATTAGCATCCCTGAAATGTGCCCCATGAAATTTCAAGGCCCCTTTTAAAGACCCTGTGATTCTATAAAAACAAGGAAGGAAAGAGCAAACTACGTTTACAAATGTAAGTAGATGATTAAAACTAATCGATTATTCTAACTTCTGAGTGAATCAAACTTTTCCCAAAAGCTGATCTTTTTTTGACCAAACACTTATTTTCTACAAGTTAGCAATAACTGATTCATTCATTTTCCCTTCCATCCTACCCCTTTAGCTCTATATTATATGGATCAGTCTCTTTATTCTGAAAAAGGCTTCGGCCAATGGGTTTGGCCACCACGCATGTGTGCTATTTGTAATTTCAGATACATTTAATCTGAGCAGGATTTGGGTTTTGCTACTGTTTCAGCACACAAAGCTCTAGTGATGTGCAAGAATCTTTTGCCCTGAAGTTTCTGGATATGTGTGTTTAGGTAATTTACACACAGTCGTAAACCACTGGGGTGTGGGAGAAGGGTCAGGGGCATTGGAAGAAAACAAACCATCCCTGACACCCCCCACTGGCATGTGACTGTCTCTAAAAACAACCAAAGAAAAACGTGTTAGAACCGTCGCAAAAGCATCAGTTTAATAGTAAAATGCTGCCTCCTTCTGGATAAATTGTATTAAGCATGACAAGCTTGTAAAACTGCTGTAGAGGTATGCTATCTTACTAAGAAAAAAAAAGTAACTTTTTAAAGAAAATTTAAAGATTCTTTATATTTAAAAAAAATAGAATTAAAGGACTTGAGTAAATCTTGAAAGATTACTTGAGTCTGTCTTTAGGATAATACCGAAATTATCCTTCTTTTAAAGATCTCTTAATAGTAACTGAGGATGTAGGAAATAGATGATAAAATCATAATTAGTATAATTTTCATTTTCATATCAGGTCACTTTACTTAAAAATTCTAAACACTTAAGTATGATTGTCATTTATACATGTACACGTGTTAATACCACATACCTAGAAAAATAAGTGTCCAGGGAAATAAATCCAATAAAATGACTAGGTTCTGTCTTTTTTTTTTTAAATGTTAGCTGTGTACATTAATGCAATCATGGGGTACAGTGTGGTGTTTTCATATACAGTTTGAAATATTTTCATCAAACTGGTTAACATAGCCTTTATGTCATTTTCTTAGTTATTGTGTTAAGACATTTATATTCTACTTTTAGAAAGATTCACTTGTACCCTTGAAAGACAAACTATAGAGGTGATCCCTCCAATCCCCCTCCTTCCACCCATCCTCTTCCCTCCCCTCCCCCTCCTCCCTCCCCATATTCTTAGGCTATAATTAGGTTATAGCTTTCCTATGAAAGCTATAAATTAGTTTCACAATAGGGCTGTGTACATTGGATAGTTTTTCTTCCATTCTTGTGATACTTTGCTAAGAAGAACATTTTCCAGCTCCATCCACGGAAACATGAAGGAGGTAAAGTCTCCATCTTTCTTTATAGCTGCATAGTATTCCATGGTGTACATATACCACAGTTTATTGATCCATTCATGGGTCCATGGGCACTAGGGCTTCTTCCATGACCTGGCAATTATGAATTTAGGTTCTGTCTTAATGCTCCAGCCAATCACAATGTGAATCCCAGCAAAACACTCAAGCTCTCTGTGTCTCAGTTTCTGCATCTGTAAGTTGAGGAAAATAAACCCATGGTTCCTGACCTCAAAACCTATTCGTGAGGCTCACTAAAATCAACAGAGCACTCTGTGAAGGAATAAACTCATTTCTTATCTTTAGAGTTTTAAATTGCCATGTGCCTGAAGTAAAACAACAGAATCAGATTTGTTACCAGCAAGAAGAAAAATGCTTAATGATGTTCTATTTATTGAATGACCATAGCTAGCTTGGTTACATTCAAATCAATCAACTCTGCTATCTAAGAGAAAGGAGGTATTACAAATAACGCCTAACCACTCTCAAGGGTGATTAACCCCACAGAGCCAAGAGAGCAGGTGAGTCTAACCAAGCTGGTCTGGTCAGGGACCCAGAGTTAGCCCTGCTCACTCAGACTCGTACTTGAGCTGATATACCTCAACTCTGCCTAAAGGGTGACCCTGGATGACCAAATACTGACTGCCCTGTTTATACTAAATGATTCTCTGAGGATCCTTCCACCAAAGCAGTGTTAACCAAAATCACAATCAGCTAAGAGACCAAAGGATGTTCCCAATGCTCCAATCTGTACTCAGCCTCTCATGTGGGCAGACCATGCCTCAATTTTGTCCACAAAACTGGTGAAAACATAGAACTCACTTCATTAGTTTGTTTGAAGATCAAGTGCAAGTAGTGTACCCAGAAAGGTGACAAGCATACAAGCATTTAACATGTGTTAGCTGCTGAGGTAGAGCCACGGTTATTTTATTTTATTTGAGACAGAGCGTCACTAAGTCGCCCTCAGTAGAATGCCGTGGCATCACAGCTCACAACAACCGCAAACTCTTGGGCTTAAGTGATCCTCTTACCTCAGCCTCCAAGTGGCTGGGACTACAGGCACCCGCCATAATACCCAGCTATTTTTCTGTGGCAGTTGTCATTGTTATTTTAGCTGGCTGGGGCTGATTCGAACCAGCCAGCCTTGGTATATGTGGCCAGCGCCCTACCCACTGAGCTATGGATGCCGCCAAGCCACTGTTATTATACTCATGCTAATGTGCTCATCCATGGGATTCCCTTATCAACAAATGACACCTCTCCCTCACAGCTCCTCAGTTTTCTGAAACTGAAAGTTGATTCTTAAATTCCCTGGCCAGCAATATATAAAATTTTGTTTCTATACTAGATACCTAATATCCCTTATATACTTTTTAAAATTTTTTCTTTTTTCAATTATTATTTTTATTAAATCATAACTTTGTACACTGATGCATTTATGGGGTTCAGGGTACGGCTTTGATATACAATGTGAAATGCTTACATTGAACTAAGCCACACATCTATCACAATTATACTCATTCCTTAATAGTTTTGAAATGTACCATTGCATCATGCACATTAGGTGACGTCCCCCCAAATACCCTCTCTCCTCCCATATCCCCCCTCCTTCTACTTTCTGGACTATAGTTATGTTTAGCCAATCATATGCATGTGTAGGTGATTATATATTGATTTCATAGTAGTATTAAGCACACTGGCTACTTTTTTCCCCCATTCTTGAGATACTTTACTAAGAAGAATATGTTTCATCGCCATCCAAGTAAACATAAAAGATAGGAAGTCTCTGCCTTTTTATGGCTGCATAGTATTCCATGGTATACATAAACCACACTTTGTTAATCCATTCATGGGTCGATGAGCACTTGGGCTATCTCCATGTCTTGGCTATTATGAATTGGGCTGCAATAAACATTCTGGTGCAAATGTCTTTGTTGTAAAATAATTTTTGATCATCTGGGTATATACCTAGTAGAGGAATTGCAGGATCAAATGGTAGGTCTACTTTTAGTTCCTTGA
>CAUYQV010116072.1:0-16011 GCA_963574575.1 Galagoides demidoff
TTATTTCTTTCCAACAAAGCCAGTGCAGCTGTCTGGTCACCTAACTGACATGCACCTTCCAGCATGGGTTTGTCCCTTCCAGGGGCACTTTCTTGGGATGTCAGGGCCAGGACTCAGAAGCCCATTCTTACTACTATTTAGGTAGGACAGACAGGAATTTGCTGGAAAGTTTTCTTGGCTGAAAAAATTTAAGTCTCCATTTATGCAGTGACTGCCTGCTTTTGGGTTTCCTGGCAAGCCCTTTGCTCATCAAAACTTAAGGGGCAGAAGATTTATGTGACAGGTAGCAATAGAAAGATATCCAGAGTTTAATACAGAAGGAATGTCTTACAGACTGGGCCCCAATGAACACACACCAGAAACCCTGCCTGCAGAGACTGCTGAGATCAGCGTGCATAGGGAGCATGCCTGGTAGGGGCAAGCGTGATGGTACTGCACTTGGTAGGGGCACTTTCCTCATCTCAGAACTGCTGTGAGGTGGAAGGAAAGGGTCTGTGTGTGAGGTCCCCAGGCTGTCCATGGCAGTGCAGGTGGCTCATAGATCCCTGTCCTTCTTGGTCATCTTTGGATACTGTCTCTGCGGCTACTGACATGCTTTGCACATAGTAGTAGATTCTTGGTGAGTATGGGTGAAGACCAGAAGCAGGTTAACCAACACTGCAGAGGGCTGAGAGGCCCAGGCCAGACCAAATCTGAGGTGGGTGCCACGAGCAGAAAAGAGGCCACAAGAAGTTGAAGTGAGCTGGTGGGGAGTGTCACAAGGCATGGGGGCGGGGCACTCAGCCAGGCTTTGGCAGGTGGAGACTCACCTCACACCTCCCTGAATTCATTCATTCATTCATTTCTTCATTTACTAGTGAATTTTATCTTCAGCTGACCAACCTGACTGGACTCGAAGGCCTGGACTGCAGCCTTCTAAAACACTAGTGTCCCCAGAATAGATCACTCTCCCAGATGGCCTGCAGGGCCACGAGCAGGGCTAGAGCTGACGTGGAAATCGCTCTGTACACACAGCAATGGAGCCTGTGATCTTCCCACTGGGCACTGGGCCTAAGACCACTTTCCCACACTGTACCCTGAGTTTTCTCATATTCGCTGCAGGCCCTTGGGTCAGTCACTTCACTGGCATTACCTGGGCTAGGTGATGGTATGTGTGTGCTCACAAGTAGTGACATAACACACCCCCACTGAGGGCCTTGCATTCCTAATCTCCTTCCATCTTTGCAACGACTCTGGGTGCAGGTGCTGGGATTTGAACCAGAGCTGGTCTGACTTTAGAGGCCACAGTTTTTGTCTCTGGGTGTTTCTCAAAAGCCAGTCCACTTGGGAACCCTCTCTTCACCTTCTGCCATAGCTACGTTCCACCTCTTTTACTTCCACACTGAAATGTGATGACTTTAAAAGGAAAATCTATCTCCCTACCATGAAAGGAAAACCAATATCACCAGCCACAAGGGAAAGATACACTGAAAATGGGAAACAAAACAACATCATTCGATTCTAGCCGGAGAGAGTACTGGTGGCTACTTAGTTCAAGGGCAGGACTCATCTGAAAATAGATGACCCCTTCAACTAGGGAAATGGAGGTGAACTTGACCCAGAGACTCCTAACAGAGGAGCAGGCAGGGTTAAGGGAGACTAACAAGAGGCTCTGAGGAGTAGGGAGCAATGACTTACGAGGCCAGGCTCGCCATACTTTACACATAAAGATACAGGATGTCCAGTCAAATTGAGTTTCAGAAAACATCAAGTAATTCTCAGTATAATTACATCCCATGTATAGAAACACAAGGTACCTTTTTATACTAAAAAAAGATTTGTTATTTGTCTGAAATTCAAATTTGATGGGATATTCTGTATTTTTCTGGCAACTCTACCCTAGATGGAAAGCAGTAGGGGACGAATGTGGGTGTCTACTGGAAAACATGGGGACATATCTGCAGAAGGTGACCTGGAGGGAGTTGCAACCTCCCTCACAGGAATGTAACCAAACTGGACAGAGAATGAGGTGCAGAACTAAAAATCCTGAACTCTCTCTTCTCCTCTAGTCTACTTATTGCTTGCTGGTGTTGCTGATTATTAGAACAATCCAGAAACTAGGGGGCAAGGGAGCTTGTTGACCTGGTCCTGTGGTTGCCATGGAGACCAGCCTTCCAGGCACAGAACAGTTGGGAAAAGGAAGGCAGCAGACCTGGAGGGCAAATTGAAGACACCTAGAAGCCTTCTGAGGTCTAAAATCTAACCTCTTACTATTCAGAGACTGGCTTACTGAGTGGCAGAGATGTGTCACATGTTTGCTAGCACCCAACAGGATGGTTTCTCCTTCACTTGGGAAGAAGGTACGCAAAAGAATTCTTGAAAAAGGAAAAAGAACTTTCGCTTGATAAGACCGGTGTTATTTAGTATCATGGTAATCTGTCACCTAAAATGACTGTGTCACTGCCCGGATGTGTCACCAAACTTCACTTCAGTAAACCCTGCCATTGAGTGAATAAACTAGGGCCAGAAAAGGGAGGCCCTCACCCCAGATGCACAATGTTTAGGGGCATCAAGCCTTAGTATTTAAGATAAATAATGGGTACAGAGTAGGCTCTGTCGTGGTGGGGGCCTACAGGAGGCCATGGGACGGGGGGGGGGGGGCTAGAGATTCAGAGAAAGTAGATTTGCAAATCACTGTAGGTCATATGCTTTTTTTTTTTTGAGACAGAGCCTCAAGCTGTCCCCCTGGGTAGAGTGCCGTGGCATCACAGCTCATAGCAACCTCCAACTCCTGGGGTCAAGCGAGTCTCCTGCCTCCGCCTCCCAAGTAGCTGGGACCACAGGTGCCCGCCACAACGCCCAGCTATTTTTTGGTTGCAGCTGTCATTGCTGTTTGGCAGGCCCAGGCTAGATTTGAACCCACCAGCTCAGGTATATGTGGCTGGCACCTTAGCCGCTTGAGCCACAGGTGCCGAGCCAGGTCATATGCTTCTAAGAGGAAGATCTAATTATTTAGCATTATTCCTAAACATCAAAATTGATGCCCAAAGCCCCCCATAGGACCGAATCATCAATAATTTCAATCAAGACAAGATCCACCTCTGACTTTGCACAACTCAGCCTCACACACCTGGCCTGGCCTGGGTTCTGCTACTGTAGGCAGCGCCTGCCACGTGGTGGGTTTGGTAGCCACGGATGTTTCACATCTGGTGGGAATTGAATTTGAATTTCCAAAACATTATTAGCATCTATTTACCTCATCTGAAGTTTCTAACAACCTCCGAAGAAGCTAGGAAAGGAAAGTCATTTCTGTTCTGAAGTCCTAGTATGATAGTTTTATTATCTTATTCTTTATTTTATTATTTACATATTTATTTATTTACCTTTTTTTTTTTTTGGCAGTTTTTGGCTGGGGCTGGGTTTGAACCCACCACCTCAAGTCATATGGGGCCAGCGTCCTACTCCTTTGAGCCACGGCGCCGCCTATTTACTTATTTTTTTGGAGACAGAGTCTCACTTTGTGAGTCTCAGTACGTGCCATGGTGTCACAGCTCACAGAAACCTCAAACTCTTGGGCTCAACCAATCCTCTTGCCTCAGTCTCCCAAGTAGCTCCCAAGGGACCACAAGCACCTGCCATAACGCCCAGCTATTTTTAGAGACAGGGTCTTGCTCTTGCTCAGGCTGATTTCCAACTCCTGAACTCAAGTAATCCACATGCCTCGGCCTCCCGGAATGCTAGGATTAAGGCATGAGGCACCACATCTGGCCCAAGGGTGGTAGTTTTAAATCACAGAGAGCTGGGTTCGAATCTGTCTCTTAGAAACATATGACCTACGGTGATTTACAAATCTACCTTCTCTGAACCTTTAGGCCTCCCCCTGTCCCATGGCCTCCGGCAGGCCCCCACCACGACAGAGCCTACTCTGTACCCACGGAAAGGTCCCTTCAGAGGAGAAAGTCTCAGATGCTTCATTTCCTACCAGACTCACCCACTTTTATTCACATGGTTGGCTTACTTCCCTTCTTGTCCATGAAAGAAACCAAGGGGAGACATGCTGATGGTTGGACAAGCCAAGAAAAAGGGGAAGAAAAAGGTCCATTTTCAGAGACAAGCAAAGACAGAACACCCCACCACCCTGGGGAGACGGAAGAGCTGTCAGCCTGAATTCCAGACGTCTTTCCCTGCTCTGCTTCCCATCCACCCTTGGCTTATTCCCGGACGCCACCTCGCTTTTTCTTTAATCTCATTGTTAAAGGTTTTCTTTTACTTTTAACCAAGGACACTAATGAAAAAGCAAAAGCCACACTGATAGTCGATCTAATGAATTCACTGAGAGCCCTTCTGGACGTTCTCTTTGCTGTTCCTCCCGTTTGGAATGAATTTCCCCTTTCCGATCCAAGAGGTGAAATTGAATTGTGTAGTTCACAAGACATGCCAAGTTAATACCCACGACTGCTTCATCGGCTTGCTCTAAAATACTCCTGGATACTTAGATTTGCTTGTGCAGACTTTAAAGCACGTAACACACTGGACTTCTCTCTACTGAGTTTGAACAGAACGAACAAAATATGCCAAAGAAGTGTGATTGCTGCGATGAGGAACTCACTGTGGTTTCATTATTTCGAGAAGTGCTACTCTTTGAAAAGGTGAACTGGTGAATTTGGAGTCAGACGTAGGGTACAAATTCCACTTGTGTCACTTCCATGCTGTATGGTCTTGGGCAAGAAGCGTAGCCTCTGGATCTTAGATTTGAAACTTATAAAGCTGAATTAACATCTTCTGTGGGAATCAAATCGGATAGGATATGGGGAGGAGGAATGAGGCTAACTCTAATATACAGGTGCAAGACATCACATTCGTTACTCTGAATAAAATGTAACCTACGAACAGCCTTCTGCATCTCAGCCATAAAAAAAAAGAGGGAAATGAAAAATATCACAAGAATGGAGAAGCATGAATCCTAAGTATTTGATTTGGATATGAGGATAATTAATGATACAGTAGGGGGTGGGGAAAGGAGAGAGCAGAGAGAGAGAAGGAGCAGAGAGAGAGAAAGTGGTGGGAGAAAGGAAGAGTAGCAAGAGGGAAGGAGGGGATGGGGTCTCAGTGTGTGGCACACCTTGTACCCTCAATGAATCTCAACAATAAAAAAAGAAGAAGAAGAAGTAGACAACACAGAATGGTGGGAGTCTTTCTTTCTGAATTTTATCATGTGAAAAGTTCTTCTCCTTTGTTCTGCAGTGTGCCATCACTTGGTGGTAGTGCCATTTTTCTCCTGTCTGAAACTTTCTTTCTTGCTTATTCTTGTCCAAGAGCACTGTTCTAACAATGACTAATAGCTCCAGCAGAGAGGAGGCCTCCTCTGAAGTCATAATCTGAGGGAAAGGGATAAGAAAAGCCACTCTGTCCTGAGAGGGATATAAAACATGGCCAAATTCTGACTTTATACCAAATATGTCATTTTAATTTCAATTAGGAGGCTTTGTGGCTACACCAACCCAGTTGTTTCTCTCTCCATAGCCCATAGATGAGCGCATAGGGTCATTGGTTTAAGAACTGTGAATTTCAGTCTCCATTTAGACCCAATATGTGGCCAACAATCCTTCTAACAACTTCTATGTGCAGGTGGAAGAAACGAAGTTTTTTGAATCAGAAATCCCTGGGCATCAGCGGCCATTGGGGGTAGTTAAGGTCTAAAAACTGTGAAGAAGGGTGACCAACACCTCATTCAGAAAGGATCCCCATATGATTTTTAAAGGAAGTATTTGTTGTATATTTTATGGTGCAGCCTCGCCAACTTGTTGCTGAGGTGGATCTCATTTATAATAAGCTGACTTGTTATTTATTGTATAAACAGATTTTAATGAAACTTGTGAATGCGAATATGTCACCTCAGAAAATGAAATTGACCCAACAAATATTAAGAGCTGTTTAATGAACATTTGGACATTTTTATGTAGAAAAAATACCATTAAAACATCTCATACCTGGATTCTGAAGGACAATGAGATTCGTGCTGAGATCTTATCTACTTGGTTTATGTGCTATGTCTAGAGTATTCAGTTATCAAAGGAAGCAAAGATGTTTGTTTCTAACAGTGAGTGCAAATTTCATGTAGAATAAGTATAACAGAAAAATAATTTTCTGAGGCCACTTGAATGTAAGTGTTGTTTTAATAATGTCTGGAATTAGAGATTTTTAGAGAAGACTATTGAATGATAATAATTTGAAGTCAGGTATCATCCATTTTTATTTTGTTTTAATGTTGGCTAAGTTGTACTATTGGAGGGAAAAATCATTGGATTAATTATCCCTTCTTTTACAAGCTTTTATAGTCTCAACTATAACTTATTAGGCTTTATTAGTTAACATTGTTGGGTTGAGTAACTAATTTAAAGAGTCCTTTTCAATAAAATGTACTCCTAGGGCTGAAGAGTTCACTATTGGTAATTTATTGTATCTGCTGTGGATATAAGACATAAGTCAATTTTTTCTCTTTTCCTTTATTATGTAACCTTATTATATACTTTGAATTTAACCTAAGAATTTTTATTTTGCAGAGCTGAATATGGATCATGATAATAATTTTTAAAATTCATTGCACTTTAGGGTGATTTTTAAATCCTTGCTTTTTCTTTTCTGAGAAAACCCAGAAGGAAAGCAAGATCAGCTGAAGCACATTTAACCTTGTAAGTCAGGGTCACTTGGGGGATCTGCTGTCGCTTTATGAGCAATGTTGTGGATATACGGAAATCGATGCCTGACAGAGATGCCCATAACGGCCCTGGTCTTTCCATTCTCCTCAGGCTGCATTTCATTTTACACTTTTCCAATCCTAGTTAAGATTGGGTTCTTTGCTAATTTTCCTCACTCATAAGGGTCCACTCAAGCTGGATACATTTAAGAAGAAAGATAAAAGTTAATTTTTGTTAGATCTAATATCCTTTGCTAGATGCCATCCTCTGCTAGATGCAAATTTATGAATGTCAGGATGAATGATACATAGGCACCAAAGTACAAAAAATAAAAGCAAACCTAATAAATAAAATGAAAGACCTCTCCAGGAGAAGGGCCCATACATGGTCTAGAGGGGAACAAGGGGCTGACAAGTGGCCATCAAAGTCTGAAGTTTCACAGCCCAGCTCCAGACTCAGAAATGTCTAGAGCTGGGCTGTGAAACACCAACAGGTGAATATTACATAGTTTTATTAAAGTTTAAACTTTTTGTGACATTCACCCCAAAAAACCTTATTCAAAGGGAAAACAGGAAGAGCTACGCCGATTTCTGATAACACTAAAATTTAGAACAGGAGAACAAAAAAAGAGAATAAAGCAAACACATTTTGGAGGTTGAACCAGTGCAGTAGGGTATAAATTTGAAGAGTGGGCTTTAATGAAGGCTAATACCCAACAGGAAAGCAAGCATTAAGAAAGGTATTCAAATTATTTCCCCAAGGTCAGTATCTATAAGAGTTTTCCAACATTTTTTCTAGAACTTTTATGATTTTGTGCCTTAGGCTTAAACTTTTTATCTATGATAAATTAATTTTTGTGAGTGGTGAGAGGTGAAGCTCCTGATTCATTTTTTTTGTATGTGGCTATCCACTTTTCCCAGCACCATATAGGAATTCTTTTCTCCATTGTATGTTTTCATCTGCTTTGTCAAAAATCGGATGAGGATGTAAGGATAGTTGTATGTCTGGGTTCTCTGTTCTGATTCATAGGTCTATGTCTGTGTTTTGATGCCAGTACCATGCTATGTTGCTTAATATACATTTTTAGTACCAAACTTTGAAGTCTGATAAGAGATGTCTCCAGCTTTGTTCTTAGTACCTAAGGTTACATTGACTATTTGCATCTCATCTGGTTCCAAACAAAGCATAGAACTATTTTTTTTCTAGATGTGGAAAAATAGCATTGATATTTTAATGGGGACTGCATTGACTCTGTAAATCATTTTGGGTAATTAAAGATAATTTAACCATGTTGATTCTGCTGATCCATGAGCATGATATGTTTTTCAACTGCTTAGATTTTCTGCAATTTCTTTCCTAAGTGTTCCATAGTTCTCCCTTAGAGGTCTTTCACCTCCTTCACAAAATACATTCCCAGGTATTTTATTTTCTTCATTGCTATGGTGAAGAGCATCGTTTCTTTGATTTGATCCTGAGCTTGACTATTGTTGGTGCACATGAAAGATACTGATTGATGTACATTGAATTTGTAACGTGGACTTTGCTGAATTTATTCATCAATTACATGAGTCTCTTGGTCAAATCTTTCAGGGTTTTTAGGTATAATATCATATTGTAAGCAAAGAATAATAGTTTGACCTCCTTTTTCACCATTTGGATATCTTGATTTTCTTCTCTTGCCTATTGCTATTTTTAGAACTTCCGGTACTATATTGAAATAGAAGTGATGAAAGTTGGCAACATTGTCTGGTTCCAGTTCTAAGTGGGAATACTTTCAATTTTTCCCCATTCAATATGATGTTGCCTGTGGGTTTGTTATATATGACTTACTTTCTAATTTTGAAGTAAGTCCCATCTATACCTATTTTGTTAAGTATTCTTTCATAAAAGGGCCCTGAAATTTGTCAAATGCTTTTTTCTGCATTGATTGAAAGGATCATATGGTCTGTGGTTTTATACCTATTTATGTAGTGAATTACATCCATAGATTTGCTTATGTTGAACCATCCTTGCATCTCTGTGATTAAGCCCACTTGATTGTGATGAATCATTATTTTTGATGTGCTGCTCAGTTTTGTTTGCTAAGATTTTATTGACAATTTTGGCATCTATATTCACACAGGATATCGGTTTGTAGTTTTCTTTTTCATTCATGTCCTTTCCTGGTTTTAGCTTCAAGATGATATTGGTTTTGTAGAATGAGTTGAGGAGAATTCCTTCTTTTTCAAAGTTTTGTAAAAAATGTTGCACTATAGGTATAAGCTATCATTTGTAGGGACAGAAATTTATGAAGAAAACCACAAGAGCAAACACGGAAACAACAAAAATAAGCAAATGAGACCTGATTAAATTAAAAAGTTTTTGAACTGCCAAAGACACAATCAATAGAGTTACCAGATAACCTACAGAATAAAAGAAAATACAGGGTGCCCATAAAATTCATGTATAATTTAAAATAGTTTACTAATAATAGTAAATATTACTAGTATTTACTATAATATAAAATAGTATTATTAGTATATACTATAATATAAAACAGTAAAAATAATAGTAAACTATTTTCAGTTGCACATGAACTTTATGTGCACCCTGTATTTGCATGCTATTCATCCAAAAAGGGTTGATAGCCAAAATTGACAGTGAAATCAAGCTAATCAGCAAGAAAAATTCAAACAGCCCCATTAAAAAGTGAACAAAAGACATCAACAGAAACTTTTCAAATGAAGATACTCTAATGGACAATAAACACATGAAAAAATACTTGACATATCTAACCATCAGAAAATGCAAATCAAGTAACAATAAGATATCACCTAACTCCAGTAAAAATGGCTTTTATGAAAAAGTCCCAAAACAAGAGCTGGAGTTGATGCAGAGAGAAAGTAATGCTTATACACTGTTGATGGGACTACAAATTAGTACAAAGTCTATGGAAAGTAGTATGGAGATACCTCAAAGAACTAACCAAAAGTAGATCCACCATTGGAACCAGCAGTCCTGCTACTAGGTATTTACCTATTCATTTTATGAAAAAGATACTTGCACTCAAATGTTTGTAACAGCACAATTTATAAACTGCAAAGATGTGGAAACAATCTAAGTGCTCATTCATATATGAATAGATTAACATAATATGGTGTATGTATGCCATTGAATAGTACTCAGCCATAAGGGTAATCTTGTATCTTTGTAACAAACTATATAGAATACAGAACCAGAGACCATTTCTAAGTAAAGTATGACAAAAATGGAAAGACAAACACCATTGTACTCATTGTAAATTGGAACTAGTTGATCCAAATATGGAAGTAAAACTCAATGACAATTAAGTGGGTTAGGAACCATATAATATGAAAAATGGACATATATGGCTGCATACTTTCCAGACAGTTCTTATATATCTCTCTTTGAAGGGGAAGGAACCATATAATACAAAAAATTATGAGGAAGAAACCACATAATATGAAAAATAGACATATGTGGCTGGATACTTTCCAGACAGCCCTTATATATCTCTCTATGAAGCAAATAGGTAAAATTAAGGCATTGTGTTTTATTCTCAAAAAACTGAAGATATATATGTTAGGAATATCTGAAGGAATTCTCTTAATTTGATATACTTTCGAGAAACCTACTCAAAGCTATTTAACTTATTTTATCAAATTTTGAAAAACACCATTACTTGATATGACATACATTTTGGACTATAATCAAAAATCTAAAGAAACAAGAGACAAGAAATGTGACATTCCTTGCTCTTGGGTTAAATAATTGGAATATTATTCTGCCAATTTTCTATTTGTCCTATGGAAGACTAAAGTACCTGTTTTGTTAATGATATGGATGCTGCTGAAAATCTAGCATCCTCAAATATTAATCATAGTGTAGTTTTTCAGATACGCAACTGTGGCTTAACATTTATAAAACATTCAATACTTTCAGATGAAAATACATTAAATCATGATAATAATTTTTCATAATAGCTTTTATGAAATAAATAAGCATAAATCTATGTTAGAGATTCTTTCCTGAATTATTAAAATTGCCAATGGATGCCAAAAGAATTTTATGACCACTCTAAGAAGCAAACCAATGGTCTCCTTCCATGTACATCTGGAAAAGTGGGAGTCTACTATGAACTATTTCATTTATAACACATAACACTTAATGTTTAAAATAGCCTTGGCTCAGCGCCTGTGGCTCAATCGGCTAAGGCGTCAGCAACCTACACCTAAGGTGGTGGGTTCAAATCCCCAGCTTGGCCCGCCAAACAACAATGATGGCTGCAACCAAAAAATGGCCGGGCGTTGTGGCGGGCGCCTGTGGTCCCAGCTACTTGGGAGGCGGAGGCAGGAGACTCGCTTGAGCCCAGGAGTTGGTTGGAGGTTGCTATGAGCTGTGATGCCATGGCACTCTACCCAGGGGGATAGCTTGAGACTCTGTCTCAAAAAAAAAAAAAAAAAGAAAAAGAAAAAACTGACAAAAGGGCCCTCTCTCAGTAAAGGAGATTACTAAAGGACTGCTTATAATAGGGGCCCAATCCATGCCGGCTAAGACTAGGCCAAAGAAGGCAAGAGTGGAAGAGAAATGGCCCAGCTGTTCTTCTAGAAGAACTCATCTCCAATCAGGCTGCAGAACAAGGATGGCATTATAGATCCCATCCAAGATTGTAATTCTTGGGTAGCCCAGAATGATTAGGGTGGGGCTGGTGGAATTTCTGAACCTTATTAATGACTTCTGACATCTCCTGCACTTGATTCTTCTATTTTTACACCAAACTTTGAAGTAGAAAAAAGAGATTGGTTTAGGGCACCACCTGTGGCTCAGTGGGTGGGGCGCCAACCTCATATACCAAGGGTGGCAGGTTCGGCCTGGCCCCAGGCAAACTGCTATGAAAAATAGCCAGGCGTTGTGGTGGGCACCTGTAGTCCTAGCTACTCAGGAGGCTGAGGCAAGAGAATCACCTAAGCCCAGGAGCTGGAGGTTGCTGTGAGCTGTGATGCCACAGCACTCTACTGAGGGTGATAAAATGAAACTCTGTCTCTAAAAAACAAAAAAAGGAATTGGTTTAGTATATTAAGTGATTAATGTCATAAGAAAAAAAAACATAGGCTAAGCGCCCATTCTTCAGCGGTTAGGGTGCCAGCCACATACATGGGGAGGGATGGGGGGGCGCTGGTGGGTTTTAACCCAGCCCAAGCCTGCTAAACAACAATGACAACTGCAACAAAAAATAGCTGGGCATTGTGGAGGGTGCCTGTAGTCCCAGCTACTTGGGACACTGAGGCAAGAGAATCACTTAAGCCCAAGAGTTTGAGGTTGCTGTGAGTGTGACACCACGGCACTCTACGGAGGGCAGCATAGTGAGACTCTCTTTCAAAAGAAAAGATTAAAAACCCCATAACATGAAATTCTTTATGCCCCTGAGCTTTTAAAGGCCACTGAAAAAAGCTATTTCCCTATTGATAAAGTATTTTAGGAACATTAATGCTGAACTCCCTTCCCTTCAGTTCAATTTGGACTAGACTTATTGCTTTTTCTCTCTCCTCCTATCTTTAATATTCTTTAAAGTTTTTTTTTTCCCCAGCTCTTGGATGTAAGTCTAGCTGATAAATAGCACTCAGACCCTGTTGTTGATGCTATGCCTCGTAACAGGATGGAGAAATGTTGGTATCCTGACAGCGCAGTGGTCCATTGGGTGTCCAGCTCCTCTGCACCCCCCCATTAGGGATAACATCACCCTGGTTGGGTAGAAATTTTGAAGTCATACTGAGGGTAACAGTACCTCATGTGAGAAGCGTATCTTACTCCAGGGGAGGTGGCTCATGCCTGTAAACCCAGCACTCTGGGAGGCCGAGGGAAGATTGCCGGAGCTCACAGGTTTGAGACCAGCCTGAGCAAGAGTGAGATTCCCATCTCTAAAAATAGCCAGACATTGTGGTGGGCGCCTGTAACCCCAGCTTGGGAGGCTGAGGCAAAAGAATCAATTGCTTGAGCCCAAGAGTCTGAGGTTGCTGTGAGATATGATGCCACAGCACTCTACCGGGGTGACCAAGTGAGACTCTGTTTCTAAATAAATAAAATAATGAAAAACTTACCTTCAAAGATGGAGATTATACATCTTTTGTATTAACCTGGATTGAGTTGGAACACATTCTTCTTAGTAAAGTATCACAAGAATGAAGAAGCAAGAATCCAGTATACTCAATTCTAATAAAGGCAGTAGATGATCTAATAAATGTGGGGGGTAGGGGAATGAAGGAGCGGGGAGAGGGGAGGAGAGAGGGGGATGGGGGGGTCACAGGTATGGCATACCTCTTGGGGGTGGGACACAATTACAAGAAGGACTTTACCTAACAAATGCAATCAGTGTAACCTAATTCTTTGTGCCCTCAATGAATCCTGAACAAGGAATTAAAAAAAAAAGTCAGCGGTAGCGGAGGTGGCTCATGCCTATAATACTAGCACTCTGGGAGGCCTAAGCAGGTGGATTGCTTGAGCTCAGGGTTTGGAGACCAGCCTGAGCAAGAGTGAGACCCCATCGCTAAAAAAAAAAAAAAGAAAAGAAAAAAATAAAGAAAGAAAGAAAAGAAAAGAAAAATAGCCGGGCGTTGTGCTGGGTGTCTGTAGTCCCAGCTACTCCGGAGGTGAGGCAAAGAGTTTGAGGTTGCTGTGAGCTATGACGGGCACTCTACCCAGGGTGACAAAGTGAGACTCCGGCTCCAAAACAAACAAACAAAGAAAATCTTATCTTTCAGTCCTAAGTAACGAATCAATAGGAGCGTGTTGGTATATTTAGCTAGGTTTCCTCAAGGATGTTTTAAAGAGCCATTCATCCTCTGAAACTTCTTGAGAGTTAAAAAAGATGGTTTGACAGGAGGGCTTGGCCGTGGGGGAGGGGTGGCCCAGAAAGCGAGTGGCTTATCTAGCTGGGATAGAATAGTTACCCACGCCCTGAATACTGCTATTTTAGCTAGCAGAGTTAAGAACAATTTGGGTCAACTGGGTTCAAATTCACTAAAACTCACCACCACCAGATCTGCAGCTCCTTTGCATCACTGAAAAAACTCATCCTGAATTTTGTTTTTGAAAAATACTCTCTTAACACATTGACTGGCAGACACACACAAAGGAAGCTTTTGCCTTGGGGCCACAGTGTTTCATTACAAAAACAGAATAAAATGCTTAGAATACAAAATGATCCTAAAACATACATCAACAAAAAAGTAATAAAAACCTTAGAAATTAGAAATGTAAAAATTAATGTGAAATCTTGAAAAATAGTTTGTAACTCATGTGGCAGTTAATACAATTTGTGGTTTTCTGAGGTCTCAAACGTAATATTTTGATCCCATGACCTAGAAATTAGTCATCACTACCTGAGCAAATGAAAAAGTACTTCATATTTTTATTTTTTAATTTTTATTTATTTTCTATTTTATATATATATATATGGGCACTCACCACAGCGCCTGGCTATTTTTAGAGACAGGGTCTCGCTCTGGCTCAGGCTGGTCTCCACCGTGAGCTCAGGCAATCCACCTGCCTTGGCCTCCCAGAGTGCTAGGATTACAGGCATGAGCCACCACTCCTGATATATATATTTTTTATTTTTTTGCGACAGAGTCTCAAGCTGTTGCCCTGAGTAGAGTGCCATGGCGTCATCATAGCTCACAGTAACCAATTCTTGGGCTCAAGCGATCCTCTTGTTTCAGGGTTTTTTTGTTTTTTTGTTCTTTTGTATTTTTAGTAGAGACGAAATCTCGCTTTTGCTTAGACTGTTCTAGAACCGGTGAGCTCAAGCAATCCACCTGCTTGGGCCTTCCAGAGTGCTAGGATTACAAGTGTGAGCCACCACATCCCACTGGAAAAAGCATTTCAAATTAACAGAAGTTAAGAATCTGGTCTGAACTGAGAGCTCCACCCATGACCAAATGAATTTCACAAAACCAAATCTCTTCAAAATAGTACCACCAAAACAAACAAACAAAAAACAAAAAACACTTAAAGGCTGGTCATGGTGGCTCATGCCTGTAATTCAAGCACTCAGGGAGGCCAGAGCAGGTGGATTGCTTGAGTTCAGGAGTTCCAGACCAGCCTGAGCAAGAACAAGACCCCATCTCTAAAAATATCCAGGCGTCCTAGTAGGTACCTGTAGTCCTAGCTACTCCAGAGGCTGAGGCAAGAGGATCACTTGATCCCAGAGAGTTTGAGATTACCGTGAGCTATGACATCACTGCACTCTACTCAGGGCAGCAAGGCGAGACTCTTGTCTGGAAAAAAAAAAAAGAATCCTTAGATGTTAGAAATTCCTCAAGGGAATATTCACTCATAAAATTTAATTTGTGCTCTATCTTCAAGGCATATATATTTGAGTGTATGCAATTCTTTTTTTTTTTTTGAGACAGAGTCTCACTATGTCATCCTCAGTAGAGTGCTGTGGCATCACAGCTCACAGCAACCTCTAACTCTTAGGCTTAAGCGATTCTCTTGCCTCATCCTCCAAGTAGCTGGGACTACAGGCACCCACCCCAACGCCCTAACCCTTTTTTGTTGCAGTTGTTGTTGTTTAGCAGGCCCAGGTCGGGTTTGAACCCACATACTTTGGTGTATGTGGCTGGCGCCCTAACCACTGAGCAAAGGTGCTGAGCCTGTATGCAATTATTTAACCTTTTCGCCCTTTTAGGTCCATGGAATTTTACTCAAAATTATTGTTTGTCTCAATATGTATGTATGTATGCATGTATTTATTATTTTGTTGAGACAGAGTCCCACCCTATGCCCTGAGCAGAGTGCAATGGCGTCCTAGCTCACTGCAACCTTAGACGCGGGCTGGGATTACAGGCGTTCGCTGTAGGAGTGAGGAGGGGTCTCCTTCCCTCTCGCTCGGGCAAGCCTGGAACTCCTCGGATCAAGCAATTCTCCCTCCTCAGCCTCCCACAGTGCTGGGATTACAGGCTTGAGCCACCGCGCCCAGCATATTTTTTTATTTTTTGAGACAGAGTCACTTCGTTGCCCTCGGTGGAGTGCGGTGGTGTCATAGCTCACGTGGGCTCAAGCGATTCTCTTACCTCAGCCTCCCGAGTAGCTGGGGACTATAGGCGCCCTCCACAATGCCTGGCTAGTTTTTTTTTTTTTTTCGCATTTTTGGCCGGGGTTAGGGCTTGAACCCACCACCTCCGGCATATGGGGTCGGTGCCCTGCTCCTTTGAGCCACAAGCGCCGCCGCCCCCCCCCCGGGGGGGTTGTGTGGGGTGGGGGGGGGCGGGGGGGCCGGGGGGGGGGGGGCGGGTGGGGGCCGGGAAGCCCCCCGGCGGAGGGGCCGCCGTGGCCG
>CAUYQV010116073.1:0-38692 GCA_963574575.1 Galagoides demidoff
AAAAATAGACCTGCCATTTGATCCTGCAATTCCTTTATTAGTTATATATCCAGAAGACCAAAAATCACATTACCACAAAGATATTTGTGTCAGAATGTTTATTGCAGCCCAATCATAAGTGCTAGGTCATGGAAGAAGCCCAGGTGCCCATTGACCCACGAATAGATCAATAAACAGTGGTACATGTACACCATGGAATACTATGCAGACATAAAGAAAGATGGAGACTTTACCTTCTTCATGTTTACATGGATGAAGCTGAAAAATGTTCTTCTTAGCAAAGTATCTCAAGAATGGAAGAAAAAAATATCCAATGTACACAGCCCTATTATGAAACTAATTTCATATAAGAATATGGGGAGAGAGGAGGGGGAGGGGAAGGGAGGGGAGGGGCGTGGATAGGTGGAGAGAGGGTGATTTGAGGGATCACTTCTATGGTTTATTTTACAAGGGTGCAGGTGAATCTTTCAAAAAGTAGAATATAAACATCTTAACACAATAACTAAGAAAATGACATGAAGGCTATGTTAACCAGTTTGATGAAAATATTTCAAATTGTATATGAAAACACCACACTGTACCCCATGACTGCATTAATGTACACAGCTATCATTTAATAAAAAAAAAAGAAGGATTGTGACTAGTTCATGCCTTTTTACAGAAAGAGCAATCTTCATGTAATCTAACCCTAAGGCTAACACTATGTTTACTGATCTTTTGAATAAATTGAATGCTCCCTAAAAAAAAAAAAAAAAAGAAAGATAAAGATGGAGACTTTACCTCCGTCATGTTTACCTGGATGGAGGTGGAACATATTCTTTTCAGCAGAGTATCTCAAGAATGGTAGAAAAAGTATCTAATGTACTCAGCCCTACTATGAACTTGGCCAATTATAGCCCAAGAATATGGGGAAAGGGGAGGGGTGGGGGCAGGATGGGTGGAGGGAGAGTAATTGGTGGGACCACACCTATGCATCTTACAAGGGTACACGTGTAACTTACTAAATAAAAAGAAAATGTCATGAGGGCTATATTAACCAGTTTAATGAAAATATTTCAAGTTGTATATAAAATCAGCACGTTGTACCCATGACTGCATTAATGTACATGGCTATGATTTAATAAAAAAAAAAGTCATAGAGAAAGTGTTTGAAATGGAAGACAAAGAAGATCCAACATGCATATAACTGGAATTCCTAAAAAAAGGAAAAAAAGCATTTGAACCTAACAGATGTTTAGACCTATAATCCAAGA
Organism: Galagoides demidoff; assembly: GCA_963574575.1. Taxonomy (NCBI): domain Eukaryota; kingdom Metazoa; phylum Chordata; class Mammalia; order Primates; family Galagidae; genus Galagoides; species Galagoides demidoff. The sequence goes on from CAUYQV010116073.1 coordinate 1,254, forward strand.
AAAGTTTCCAAAAGTAAGAGGAAGCTTAGATGAACTTACCAATAGGGCTCAGGAAAATTGTATCCCCTGGGGAAAATTAACTCAGAGCAATGAACCCCAACATATATTATAACAAAGCTGTTAGACTTTAAAGATGATGAGAAAATTCTCAGAAACTCCAGGAGAAAGAGAAAGCTACTTAATGGGTAGGAAAATTACTTTACTCTTTTTCCTGGAGTTCCTGAGAATTTTCAAAGATGAAAAGATGATAGGTGAGTACACGTGCTATTTCCTAATATTTGCTTTGTTCTTAATTTACTTTCAAGAAGTAAATTACTTTTAATTTATTTTTCTTAAAAGTAAACCCAAGGCAACATTTTTAAGAAACTAAAGCATAGAAAGTATGATACAAGGATTTTATATCCAGTTCTTCAAGTATTCAGGCTATAGGAAATTCATTTGAGATGTGCAAAAAAGTCAGGGAATACTATGCTCATGATACATTCCTAAGACGTCTACTAGAGCAATCAATGGTTCTCAAAGTGTGGACCTCAGACCAGCAACATCAGTATGACCTGGGAATATGTTCAAAATGCGTATTCTCAGGCCACCCCAAACCTAGTCAGAAACTTTGGTGTGGAGTCCATTAATTTGTGTTTTAGCTAGCCATATTGGTCGTTCTGATGCATACAGGAGTATGAACTTCTTCCAGCCAAGGATGATTAAGGAAACATTGACTAAGAACTAATAGTAAATATTGATATTCATTGCAGATGTAAGTCTAAGAAATGGTTAAGGGCATAATAGGAAGAACAATATGTAAAATACCATATGTATTGCCGAAGTAGAGAGAATACAATTAAAAATGAGAGAATAAGGGACAAAGATAGGAGAGAGAGAATAAGATTAGTAATTGATGAATAGGTGAGGTAGAAGTCAGAGACTGACTGTCAAAAAATTGGTTGGCCCCTGTGGCTCAAGGAGTAGGGCGCTGGCCCCATATACCGGGGTGGCGGGTTCAAACCTGGCCCTGGCCAAAAACTGCAACCCCCCCCAAAAAACTATCAAAACTGTCAAAAAAATTGGTTGGCCCCGTGGCTCAAGGAGTAGGGCGCTGGCCCCATATACCGGGGGTGGTGGGTTCAAACCTGGCCCTGGCCCAAAACTGTAACCCCTCCAAAAAAAACTGTCAAAAAATTAAAATGGCCTTTGTCAAAAAGACAGGCAGTGTCATATGCTGATAAGGATGTGGTGAAAGGGGAATGCTCCTACACTATTGGAGGAAGTATAAATTAGTTCAGCATCTATGAGGAACAGTATGGAGATTCCTCAAAAAACTAAAAATAGAACTACCATCTGATCCAGTAGTCCCACTGCTGGGCATTTCCAAGAGAAAGAAAGTCAGTATATGGAAAAGATTTCTACACTCCCATGTTTATTGTAGCACTATTCACAATAGTGAGTTATGGAATCGCCCTCAGTGTTCGTCAGTGCATGAATGGGTAAAGAAAATTTGATACATATGCACCATGGAATATTATTCAGCCATAACAGAATGAAATCTTGTCATGTGCAACAATATGGATGGGACTAGAGGACATTATGGTGAGTGAAATAAACCAGGCACAGAGAGACAAATATCACATGTTCTCACTCCTGTGGGAAAGCTAAAAAACAGGATCTCATGGAAAGTAGAAAGAGGATAATGATGATTACCAGAAGATAGAAGGGGGAGTTGGAGATGGAAAGGGATGGGTTGTGGGCAGAGAATTACAGTTGGGTAGAAGGAATAAGATCTGCTATTTGGTAGCACAATAGGGCAACTATAGTTAATAATTTATTGTACATTTTGAAATAACTAGAAGAGTAGAATTGGAGTGTTTCTAACATAGACAAATGATAAGTACTTGAGGTGATGGATATCCCCAGTTATCCTGATTTGATCATTACATTTTGTATGCTTCTATCAAAATATCACATGTACTCCATAAATATATACAACTATTATGTACCCATATAAATTAAAATTTAATAAAAGATTAAGGGCATCATGAAATATGTAATGGCAAAGAAACCAGTAGAACAACTCAATTGTTGAGTATGTGATCCTGGACTGAAAGTAATAAAGAGGAATTACTGGTACGATTGATGAAAATGGATAATTATTCCATAATTTATGGAATATAAATTATTACATTAATGTTAACCTGAACTTCAGAGCAGTAATGTGAATATTCAAGAGCATATTCTTGTTGTTAGGAAATACTATATGCTAATGATTGGGTGAAGTGGTAAAGGGCAAATTTTTCCATTAACATTTTAAATATGGGAATAGATTTATAATTAAAGTATTTAAAAAGTATGATTTGAAGCTAACCAGAGATGAAAATATATTTGATTATTTCTTCACATTTCTCATCACATAATTTAGTGATCACTTATTATAAATCTCATGTAAATTTGGAAAAAGCCAAAAACATTTTGTCTTGAGTACTCAAGCTTTTCTTTTTTTTTTTTTTTTAATTGAATGGTAACTATGTACATTAATGCCCTTCTGGGGTACAGTGTGGGGTTTTCACATGCAATCCGAAATTCTTCCATCAAACTGATCAACACAGCCTTCGTGTCATTTTCTCAGTTATAGTTTTAAAACGTTCTAATTCTACTCTTAGAGAGTTTCACTTGTACCCTTGTAAGATAAACCTCAGAAGTGATCCCTCCAATCCCCCTCCCTCCACCCATTCCCCCCATATTCTTAGGCTATTATTAGGTTATCTTTTCATATAAAAGGTATAAATTAGTTTCATAATAGGGGTGTGTATATTGGATACTTTTTCCTCCATTCTTGTGATACTTTGCTAAGAAGAACATTCTCTAGCTCCATCCATGTGAACATGAAGGTGGTGTACATATACCACAGTTTATTAATCCATTTGTGGATCCATGGGCACTTGGGCTTCTTCCGTGACCTGGCAATTATTAATTGGGCTGCAATAAACATTCTGATATAAATATCTTTGTTGTAATACAATTTTTGGTCATCTGGGAATATACCTAATAAAGGAATTGCAGGGTGAACCGTCAGGTCTATTTTTAGTTCTCTAAGTCTTCTCCAGATGTCTTTCCAAAAGGAACTTATTAGTTTACATTCCCACCTATGAGTTTTAAGTGGGACTCCATAGCACATAATTAGCAAGGGATAAGTATCCAGAATATATAAAGAACACTTTAAAATAAGTAAGGAAAAAACAAAACAAAAAAATAGAAAAATGGTCAAAGGATATGAACTCAAAAGCTTTAGATAGGAAGACTAAATGACAAAGAGCTTGAGAAATATGTTCAGCCTTTCTGATGAGAAGGGTTATCCACTAACGTTGGACTGCTTAGCCATACTAAGTGGTGTTAACACTTAGCAGAAGAAGACATTGTCCTCAAAGAAGAGATTTACTTTGAGGAAAAAAAAATGTAGGAGGCTCCAGATTTAGGTGGCTGAAGTAGTACCCACAGCAAGAAAGTGAGAGAAAGCCCGTTCCACAAAACACTGACCAAGAGTTTCTTGGGAGGTCCTGGAATGCCTCTGCAAAGGCAAACATCTTAACAGCTTATTTTGTCCCGCCAAGTGTCCCTGAGAATACCAGAAGAAGGAATGCATGAAGGCTGTGTGCAGCAGAAGCCATGAAGAAGACTTCATTGTGATTGAGACAGGCTGTGAAAACTTCCTGGAAACTGTCAGAAAATATTTCATGCTGCTGTCAGAATGTGTTGCTGGGCTGGTGCCCGGTGTTTTCCTCCTCACTGTGGACAGACTGTGGTAGTTCATGCCTTGTGTTGAAGTAATGAGTTACAACTGTTGGGAAAATTTATGTTGAAAAATTTTGCATGTTTTAATGTTGGCAGTCACCTACAGGAAATAAGATTTATTAGTCCTTTAGTAAGATGTTAAGCTTGGCGGCTTTAATTGAAGACAAAGTGTTAGAAAGCCAGTGAAAATCGACTTTCAAATCCAGCTGTAACAGTGACTCACCATTCCTTGGATAACTCGGCACCATGCTAAAAGGGGCTAAGAGTCAGGTTCAGTGGATGGCTTGGGGCAAATGACATACCTCTTATGTCTAGACATAAGACATGTCTTTCATAACCTTATCTATAAATGATAAAAAGAACAGTGCCCTTTGGACTGTTGGGAGGATGAATAAGATGAGGCACAGCACAGTGCTTGGCACGCAATCAGCCAGCAATCAATGTAAGCGCTTCTTAGTGTTGAGATTAATGAAGTTGTTCAATTTCCATCCATCAGGATGCCTGTGCTCCTGTCTGCTAGGCCTTAGAGTGAACACCTCAGACTGTTTCTCCACCACTGGCCCTCACTTGCTGCTGGCCAGCCATAGCCTTACTCACAGAATCCTTCGTGAGCAAGGCAAATGACCACGGAAGGAGAATCGATGGCGGTAGACATAGCAGAGCCAGGAAACTCACAAAAGCATTCTGGTCTCATGCTTCCCACTGTACCTGCCGCCACCCCTCAACACTCCTCTCCTAGGTGATTTACTCTCAGTCCTGCCTGAAGACAGAGGACAGGTTGGATGATATTCCCTCTTCCCCCAACACTTCTTTAATTTCTTCCATAGCTTTTATGATTATTTAATGTGCCATATATTTTTTCTTATTGACTCCATTTATTCTCTGTCTCTCTGCACCAAAATATCAACTCCACGGGGACATGCATGTCTGTTTGTTATATTCCCTGCTGTATCCCCAGCATCTGACCTGGGGATTCAATGACACTCAAATGAACAAACTTCAACCTTGCTTAAAGTCACTCTTTAAAGATGAATTGTACGTTCTTAAATTCATATGTTAGATTCCTAACCCCAGAACTCCAAAGCCTTTAAAGAAGTACTTAAGGTAGAATAAGGTCATATAGGTGAGCCCTAATCCAATATGACTCACATCCTTCTAAGAAAAAGAGTTTAGGACATGCCCATACAGAGGAAGGACCCTAAGAAGGCAGAGCAAGCAGGCCAGCTGCAAGCCAAGGGGAGAGACCTCAGACAAAACCAACCTTTCTTACACTTTGTTACTGTACCCTGAGCAAACTAATGCTGTCACTGAGCAAGGTTTCTTTAATAGAACTAAGATCTGGGTTTTATTAGCTTGAAACACTAATTCTATAATAGTCCACCCTTTGGAAATAGAGAATACCCCCCATAAAAAGCTGAGTAAATTCTCACGAGGTCTAGAGGACTATATCCATAGAGTTTTCAGAGGACTCAGTTATAACCAGCTGCATAAAGAAATTTCAGTGACCCCTACATGTTTTTTATAATCCTCTCCCTTAACAAACTACTTAACATTTTGAGTTATTTCCCAGAAATGGATTTTTACAAGACAAAAGAGTTGAGATTCTGAAGGCCCCAGGATAGACTTCCTGATGCCAAGATTCCTCCTCTTCTTATAACTGCCCCAAAGCGTGTGGCCCCAACTTAAAAAACCCACAGTCTTCAATAGCCAGGGAGCCAGATTTGGGACACCTTTTCTTTTTCTCTGGAAAAGATCTTTTTCATATTTAACAAATTCTCTTCTGGCCAGGTACTATGGCTTACCTTATAATCCCAGCACTTAGGGACGCCAAAGTGAGAGGACTGCTTGAGCCCAGGAGTTCAAGACCACGCCGGGCTGTCTTGAACATAGTAAGACACTATCTCTATTTTTAATAAAATAAAAAAAAATAAAACTTCCTTTCTTCCTTGGCAGTTCTCATTGTCTCAATAGTTGGATCTCTGTGAGTCAAATAAATAGACCTGGGTTGACACCCCGTTGCAGTTTTGATAACACAATCACAGCTCTTTTCATCCATTGTTGGAAATGGCAGAGAGTCAAAATGCACCCCAGGACTAGAAGACGGGTGGTCGCCTCCCGCAGCTACTGTGGGGCCCCCAGAAGAGGCCTGCTGTAGGGTTGTTTATTTCACAGATGGAAGCCCGTGTTTACTCTGGGTGTTGCTCCCCTGGGGAAGGGAGATGGCAGTCATTGCGTCAGGTGATGGAGGCAGCACTACTGGCACTTTTTTGGGAGGAGGAAGGAGGGGCATTGGGATAGAACCCAGGAGGAGGTAAGGGATGCAGTTGAGCTTAGTCCCCTAGAAGAAGCTATAGTCTAGTACAGGGATCCTCAAACTTTTTAAACAGGGGGTCATTTCAGTGTCCCTCAGACCACTGCAGGGCTGGACTACAGGCCCCGATGAATCAGCAGCTAAGCAGGACAGGCAGCGGCAGCAAAAACACCCAGCAGGCTGGATAAATGTCCTAGGCGGGCTGCATTTGGCCCATAGGCCATAGTTTGAGGACGCCTGGTCTAGTAGGAATGATATGATTTATAAAATTGGAGCAGATAGAAGCACAAATATACCCAAGATAGGGTTGAGTAATCCCACCCTAAACTGTAGATAAAGACAAACTACAGTAATTCATAGAAGAGAGAAGACTCTGGAGGGCTGAGGTGGAGGAGATGAGAGGCTGGAGCACAGTCTCCTGTGATTTTAATATAGTCACCTGCCAAGGGTATTATAACATCGCCATACTGGGACTGGTGGCGGAGTGGGAGGTAGAACAAAGAATTCCAACCCTGGAGAACAGCAGAAATCAATGTCCAAAGGAGGTCTGGGGGGTCATAGGGATTTGTCATACCTTGGTGAAAATTTGAGACATAGTGAAGCTACCCATGCCCTCGCTAGATTCCTGGAGCAAATGAGCAAAACCTGAGATATGGTTCAGTTGCTTCGTTTGTGACTATAGGTCTTTCAGCCAAACTCTCCTAGCCGCCTGGTAAATTAGGTGAGACCCTGTGGGGCTGCCTTTTTCTGGTCAGGGCACATGCAGACTCCAGACCCACCATACTTGCCCCACATCGGCCTTCTGACCCTCAGCACTTAGCAGCACACACAGAAAACCAAAAGAAAGGGCATGGGTGTGTGAGGAGGGAAGCTTTACTCATTAGAGGGGGAAGTAGTGAAGGCTACTACATCACCCACCCTGAGAATATGCTTGAGAGAGACTGAGAATTCCAAACGGTAACACACAGCACGGATTTTGAAGCGCCACTAATGATTTACCCTCTTCAGCCTTATGAGAACTTCTCTGGGGTGGGTGTGGAGTGGTAGTAGAGGGGCTAAGCAGAGACTTTGAGAGACTGTGATATATGGCAGCAGTGACGAGGCTGGTGTTGGAGTAGAAGGACCATGCTGAGTGATGACACGGTGAAGGAGCAGGCATAGGAAACCAAGTCAAGTTTAATATTTGCCTCCCAAGGCCAGGACTGAGCTGCACCTTCTCTTCTCTCCCATGTCTAAGCAGAGCAGGCAGGGACTGAGACAGGGCTTGTCTTTTTGATCTGTGGATTTTCCTTACCTGTACTCTCTCTTGTCTCACTACTGAGGGCAAAGTAGTATTGCCATTATGACTACTTGTTGAAGCGCCTGCTCAAAAGCATCATAGGATTTTTTTCCCTGAAACCAGAAGGTTAAATTAACTCATTTACATGTGTGCTTTGGGACTGCAGGAGGATCGCCCTGTGCTTTGATGCATGATGTTCTTAGTCATTGTGATGGCCATGGAGGCTCAGACAGGTCATTCTACTTGCATAAGATCATACAGCAATACCACAAGGCGTCAAAACACGGAGCATGCAGGTAAGTAGTGTATTCATTTTTCTTTTGCAAAAGTGTTCCGAGGTATAAGTCGGTGCAACTACAACTGGAAAATAAAGACATAATATCCCTTAGCCATTTCATGCAAGACTTATCTGTGAGTCGCCGTCTCTAGCAGCTCTAAATTCTCTATACTTGTAACAAGTTTCCTGACATTTTTATTCTTTATTGCTACCCTGGACAGCTGAAAACATGAATTTATTTGAGTTGCTTCCTTCTTTCTAGCTGTAATCAAGCTGCAAGATATGTGTTAGAATTCTAATCAAGACACATTGGAAGTTTTTTAAAAATTCTCTTAAGCCAATTTTTCCAATGTCAAGAAAAATTTGTGATGAGCCTCTGGGTATCCCTCTGTTGAATGCTTCAATTCTAGTGATAGATGGTAGTACTGGTCCTTAAACACTCCCTACCTCTTAATTGACTGCACTTGGCTCACTTCCTTGAATGAGCTTCTTGGTAGCCTCTGACCATGTAAATAGTTTGACATAGCAGGGGGAAGGTGGTGGTTTCATGTAACTTCCTACTTGCCACCCCCCTGGACCCAGCCTGAGCAACGCATAGGAAACAAGGTCCTCCTGTAATTCTACTTTGCCCTGCTGAACATCAAACCCTCCCACCATCATTTTACTAAGAATTAGTTCACTCATCTCCCTGCAGTATGGTTCTTCTCAATTATTTGCATTTCTCAGCTGTTCTATAGATTCACAAATCTTTTGGTATAAGAACTGGAGGAGATATACAGGCAGTTGAAATGCACTGGTGGAAAAAGTGAAGATACAGAAGTGAGACAGAAAGCAAAAGTAGGGGGAGAGAGTGCACACGCACATGTGAGATGGAGAACAGGAATGAAGTCTAATAGAGACCTGCTGCCCTACTCCTTAGGGCAAGCCCAGTTGGCTCTAAACTTGACGCTTTATTTTTTGATTCCTCACCCAAGGTTTGTTATGACAGCCATAGATATTTCCCAGATTATCTCTGTGACTCTCTGACCAAGGGTGTCTCATCATGGATGGCAGCTTTAGCAAATATGGGATCTCAATATGAAATGCTTTGGGCTTCCCCAGTAATCATCCATCTCTGGACAGTGCAGATGGAACTTCCAGGGGCTTGGTCTTCTGTGTTCAACTCAGCCTTTGTTAACTAATAGAATTGGCTCCCTTGATAATTCCCAGGTCTATATTTTTATGTTTGTGGCTTTTGCTTTTGACAGGGAATATCAATTATTTTTATTTCAGAATATTGTGGGAGTATAAACGTTTTGGTTATGTAAATTGCTGTTGTACAGTTTGAGTCAGTTGTAAGTGTACACAGATGTGCATTGTACCCATTAGTTGTGAATTTAAGACTATCAATTTTTAAAGCAAGTATTTATTGGTTATCTTATGTACCCAGAATTAGGAGAAGGAGGTGGGAAGATGGGCCTAAGGAAAGGAAGAGCTGACCTTACCTTAGAGTCCCTGTGGGTGTGGGGCAGCCTGCATGTTCACGCTGCCATCAGCATGACCACAGCTGGTCATGGCAGACTTTACACTCTTCTAATCCCACAGAGAAGAGGGCGTTGTGAATCTTTCTTAGCATCCTAGTTCTGTGTCTTCAAGGCTCTGTACTTTTCACTATGTAAAAAAGTAAACTCCTACTGGAAGAGATGTCTGGTCTCTACACCATCCATACACTTAAGATTCTCTTTGCTGTTTTCCAAATCCTCTTCACACTGTCTCCTTATATTTTTAAAGCACGAATCACTATATATGCCAGACTCTGTCTCTCACCACCTGGAAGATGAGTCTTAGAGGATGTCTCATTCCCTCATTCCCCAGCTCTTTCTGGTCCCAACTACTCTTCTTCCCCTCTGCATGGCTGCTCCAGAGCAGCTTCCCCAGCCAGCCCTCTTGCTCCTGTCACCTGCAGACACTTCTCTTCCCAGCTCCCAGGTGTCAGCCTCAGCAACCTTCCTTCCCCCTCACTGAGGCCACAGCAGGCACAACATTCGTGGAGCAGACAGGATGAGCTCCAGGAGGATATTCACGAAAGTGTCCCTGAACTAAGATGTGCTATGTGTTGGGGCTCCGCATTGCTTGGGTTGGGCTGACCCTTTGGAGGATGCTTCGTCGGGGCATGCTTTATAAGAAATGCACCATCTGTGGGTTTCTCATTCACCAGCCACTATGGTTCTACCGGGAAATTCCTGTGGTCTTTACTACACTCTGACTTGTGCTTACTGAGGTCTACAGTGATTCTCTCTTGAGGGAACTCCACTCTTGACATCTCTAAATCTCACTGAGAACTACTGTGCAATTTTTGATTCATGTAAAGGCCCCTTGGCTCTGAGTACTTACACTTGGTTGGAGAAACACAATGAAAATCAATGAAGATAAACATGGACTGAAACCTTTCTTGGTAAACTCTAATCTCTGAGTCACTCAAATTTCCATAGTGCTTCTCAGCCTCTCTGTCACACCTGTCACACATCGCCTTAAACCTGAAGGATGTATGGATGTGTCTGTCTCTCCCAATCTCAGAGCAAACTCATTGATAGAAAATAATTGGCATGTGTATTGCCACTTTCTGTGTCTAAACTAATTGTAGACTGGACTCATAGATCACCCTTTCTCTCCCAGAAAGCCTCAGTTCAACCTCAGACTCTTTTTTTAGTAGTACTCCAGGTATTCATTGCCGATTAATTGAAGTTGGCATCTAAGAGGAAATGTATTTGCCATATTTATCCTAAAACAATGTTTTCAAACTGCAAGTTATAACCTTTTGACAAATATATTAATTTAGTGGGCAAATAACCAGAATAAGGGAGAAAGGAAAGAAGAAGAGATGGCGAGGGCAGAAATAAGAAGGAGGGAATGACTGAGTGGGAAAAAGAAATGGAAGAATGGAACAGGAGAGAATAGAAAAGGTCATATCATGCAGAGTAGGTGTAAAGATTTGAGACTGGTTTGTTTGCTCTCTGCTTGCTAATCCTCCCCTCCCTCATTCCCACTGCCCCAACATTAATTCATCATCCTTCTCTGGGTGTGGGAGGCCATCCTCCATCTACTGTGTCACCTGGCCTCCCTGTTGCCTCCCCAGCTTCTGGGAGGGCTTAGTTAGTGAGGAGCTCAGGCAGTGGGTCCTGGGGCAGAGGCTGCTTACTTCCACACCTGCAGCTCTGCCACATGGTCCCCTTAACCCCCCAGAGTTCCTTGGATGTATCACTTACTTCCTCCTTTTGCCTTTTCATGTCTAGGGGAATGTTAAATGCTATTAAATTTTAGCAAAATGCAAATATTATTTCCAGAAACTATTGTTTCTATGCTATATAGGTATGTATGTATGAACATAGACACACACGTGACAGATCACAATGCAATATAGATCCCTTATTGTGTTGTTGTGGGCCGTGGTCAAAAACAGTTTAAAGGTCACTGTCCCAGACGGCAGGTGTAGGGCCTGGCTTTGGATTTCCCTTCCTCTGAGCACTTGGAGAGCACACGACCCGCTGATAGTCACCTTTGCACTCTAGACCCTAGCATGGTGTCAGACGAAAAGATAATAATCATTAAATAAAGAAAATAAATAACTTTATTGAGTAATACAAGAAATAACCTCTCATTGTTGTTGAATTGAATTGTTCTCAATCCTTACTGATTTCTGGGCTTTTGGGATCTTGGCTACCACCAGGTCACCTGCTGATACACTTCCGGGTCACTGCTTCCTTATTTATAATTCCTGACACTTATTTCATTCAGTATCCTGAAACCATAGTCCTGGTACAGGACTCTGCCAACATCTGCAGCCCTCAGGTGTTTGCACCCCATCTTGTTTCTTTTACAAGTCAGGGATCTCTGTGGAGGCAAGTTCCTCTCTGCTTTCTCTCCTCTCCTCTCTTTTCTTCTCTCCTCCCCTCTCCTTTCCTTCACCTTGCTGCTGCAAGTGCACTCTGTATACCGGCGGCACCAGCAGCACCAGCAGCACCCACAACTGTGGGATCCAAACCAGCATTTGTGACAAGCTGTCCAGATGCTTCACATGCAAATGCAAATCAGATAAGCACTGCCCAAAGCCCACTGGAGGTGTTCAAGAAATGGGGGGTTAATTGAGCAACTTTTAAGATTGGAGAAGACAGGTTGGGAGGACAGAACCCTTTGAATACCTAGCTTCCCTGAGGCCTTGGCAACCAGCAGTTTCTCCTTTGGAGAAATGGAGAAAACAATCATTGCTTCCCAATAACCAGTGTCTCTCGTATTTAGTCAGCTTCTTATGGTAAGAAAAATACATACCTTGAAAGATCTTTGAGGGATTACCATTTTCCCATGACGCTGGAACTTTCCAAGAAGGCATTTTGTAATCAGGAAGGAACTAAGCCAGGACTGGAAGGAGCCCATAGGGCTCAATTTTCTCACCTGTAAAAGGGGGATAATAATATCCGTTTTGATACTTGTGGATATCAAATAAATCCCTGATCATGAAGAGGAGAGTGAACCCCAGCCTCGGTATCTGGACAGCCATGTGTAGGGCTGCCGCATTCTACCTTTCTACCATAAAGACTACCTGTGAGTGCAACAAATGGTTTGAAAGGTCTTTTCAAACTTTTAAAGTGCATCTTAAATAGAGAACTAGGTAATGAAGCTCATCATTAGCAAAAATAAAATGCTCAGCTGTTGAAGGTCAGTGGCTCTGGGCTGGGCATGGAGCCCATGAGTCAAAGGAGAAAGTGCTGGAATTGAGTTAGACAGAGGACGCCTGTCTGCTACGGCCTGCATTCCTCCTTTCATGGGTACTGCAGTGAGACCAGCCATGGTGAAAAGATGGCAGACCAGTGGTCTGCAGAGGAAATAGTGCTGGGTGAGTAGGGTCTCTGGGAAGTCAGCCACATGATCTAGGGAAGGTTTCCAGGGCACTAGGCAGAAGCTTACACCCAGACAGAATCTGGCCTACAAACTGTTTTTGCAAATATAAGGACTGGCCCTAAGAAAATCTCTCTCTCTAAAATATACTCAATCATTTGGCAAATGTGTATTGAATTCCTACTCTAGGCTATACATTACCAGTCAGAAAATATAATGCTGAAGAAAACACACTTTCAGTCTTTAGAGAACATGTCTGATTGGCCAGTCTCTCTCTTAAAGACCTTAGTGGCTCCTATGACTCAGAAGATGGCATCTAAACTTTGCCTGACCATTCAAACTTTGGCACAAATTTACCTTTCCAGTTTCTTCTCTGGCAGTCAACCCTGCCATCCTTCCCACATAATCTCAACATGTAAGCCAACTAATCCATCAGCTTGGTATGCATTTTTAGGTCTCATTATTGTCACAAATGCTCTTTTCTCCATCTCAAATATCTTTTTTCCCTCTTGTTTGCTTTGTCAACTCCTATGCATCCTTCAAAACCCATCCTTATTGAGGACCTTGAACAGTAATAAGTACTCTCTCTTTTGTACTTCTGAAGCACATGGCATGTTCTATTATGGAATTTGTTTTACTATTTACTTGCAGTGGCCACCACTAGACTGGGGGTTCCATGAGGGCAGTCTTTTTCATTTCCATATCACCAGCACTTGGATTAACAGCTCTGAAATATGGCCCAGCTTCTGAATCTAGTGCCACATTCATTTTGCTGTGCTGCTGGCTGGCCAGCCTCACATGTCACCTTTAGTCCTGATAATGTGAATTTCCTCAGACCTGTAGCAAGCACAGGGTAAAAAGGGTCTGGGATTAGGATATTATTTCTTTCTTTTATTTTTTTGGAGGCAAGAACTTTAATAAACTGTACAGTTATCAGTATCAGAAACCAGTGCAGGAAATACAAAATTATCATCATATGTCAGCAAATTTCTCATGTTGGCAACAGTACAGGTCCTGCTGAATTCTAAGTGACTGGAGTATTACCTCTACCCTGTGAGTGGCCACTGGGACTCTGGTGAACATGGCAGTATCTCAGCATAAAGTTCCTTTTTCCTGATAACTGTAGGAAAGGAGAGATGAAGGAGGTATACCCAAAAGGAAGGGGGTGAGCCTGGGGACCCTGTGCAGATAGCACTTGCAGGGTCCATGAGCCCAGGGCTCAGAATTTCAGGGGAATGACGGGCCAGTACTTGGGCTGCTTTCTGTCACAGTGTTTGTCAAAGCTCAGCTGCACTGCAGCCTCCATGGCCTGGATCTTGTCAGTGCTGTTCCCATACAAGAGCTTCATCTTGGCCTTGCGCCGCTCGCCTGGCCTCTCAGTCGGGGCTTTGACTGACCTATGGGGGTTGTAGCACAGTCATGGTCGGTGTTCACATAGTCATCCAGGCACTGTGCATCCAGCTGCTGCTGCTGCCGTGGCTCTTCTCTGTGCCTCTTGGTCTCTGCACAGTACTGGCAGAGCTCCTCCGTGATTTCCATGTTGCTCAGGTCACATTCTACCCCCACGTCTGACTCAGTCTCTACCTCCTCATCTTGGGAGGAGGTTTGGTGATGGTCACTGAAAGACTGAAGATCTCTAGCCTCATTATCACGGGAGCTTGTGGAAGAAACTGCAGAAGAGAGATGCCGTGAAAAACTGAAATAGAGTTGCATGGCCTTTCTGTAGGCATTCTGGTGGTTTCACATCCAAGCCATTGCTTGATGATAATGTTGCCAGTATCTTGCATATGCTGAGTGAGAATACCAAGACTCAGAAGCTTTTGATGTTGATGCCTGTGTTGCCATCCTTCTTGTAAGAATCCAAATGGACACTGAATCTTGTGGGCACGTAGCTTGTAGATCCTGGGCAGTGGGTGAGAAGGTGCCTAATTTTTGTGGGAGAGACAGAGGGCAAGGGGTATGGGGAGGGGATACCTCAGCAGGTACTGGAGGGGATATTATTTCTTAAACCTTCTTCCCAGATCTCTGATTCTCTATGAACTTTGATTTTTTTTCTCTTATTTCTGCTATGATTAATTCATCTTGGGAAAATGACTCAAGATTTCTGGTTTGCCTCAGTTTTCTCATAAGTTAAATTGGCATAGAAAAACTTCCCCAAGTCTTTTTCATAGGGATGATATAAATATTACCAAAACGTTCGATAAGCATCTATTGAACACCTTAACCAAAGGAAATAAAAGGTGAAAAAGACATAGTTACCACTCCTAAATAATTTATCACCTAATGACAGGAAAACAAGGTATGCTTGACTAGAATAATAAATATACACTGTGTTAAATGCCATAAGAGAAATATAAAGTGTGAGCTGTAGAAGTGTAAAGAAGGATATTACATGTGCTGTTTATATCCTTTGTTATATTTTAGAAAGCAATTTTTTTAAAAACTGCCATATTATGTTAAAATGTTTTGCAGTAAGATTCTTCTCAAGAACATAAAATGCAACTTTACAGGATGCCTTGGAATGTTGAAGAAGATTATCTACCTCCCTAAGAATACCAAGGGGAGACTAGGTGCAGGCTCAAGCCTGTAATCCTGGCACTCCAGGAGGTTGAAGCAGGAGGATCCCTTGAGCTCAGGAGTTCAAGACCAACCTGAGCAGAGTGAGACCCTATATCTACTAAAAATAGAAAAATTAGGTGGACTTGGTGGTAGGCACCTGTAGTCCCAGCTATTTGGGAGGCTGAGGCACGAGGATCACTTGTACCCAGGAGTTTGAAGTTGTTGTGAGTGAGGCTGATGCCATGGCATTCTAAGCTGGGCAATAGAGTGAAATTTTGTCTAAAAATAATAATTAAAAAAGAATATCAAGAGGATCAGTTAAGAGTATATTAGCTCCATGGTAAATAGCCAAACAGCCACCAGGCTGAGTTTTCAGGAGATTAAATATTCTGGAATAAGCTATCCACAGGGGCATCAGAAAAGCTCCTCTCAGAATTAGGCGGGGAGCCCAGGAAACCTGGCCCAGAGAGGCCAGCTGTGGTCCTCAGGTCCTCAGCACCATCCATATGGGTACTCAAACCACAGCCATAGCACTAGAATAAAACACATTCTCCATGTGCAATCCACAGGGGCTAAGAATTATTTTATATATATAAAGTATATATGTATGTGTGTGTATATATACATACACACACACAGAGGGTACCCAAATATGCACATGATTTAAGAAAGGAAAAAACTGTATTAAAATCTTAATATTCAATATATACCAATAACATTTGTTATCTTTTACATTGTATTTTGTATCTCTTGTAATTACAGATAAAACGTGACTTGAGCATTATAATTTAACTTTAATACAGTTTCTTTTCTTTCTTAAAATGTCTATACATTTTTGGCTCTCTATATACACACACACATACATATATGCACACACGTATACACATATGTATTGTATGGATTGTCTTCGTTTGGGAAACTCCTTTTTAAACAAATTAAATAGACTACTGTATAGGAGAATTTCTCAGATTCTTTGATAAAGTGTTCTGTTTTAGAAATTACAAATAGAAAAATAAATAAAGCGTCATTTCCCAAGTTTATTAGACTACAAAATCTTATGTTTTCCAAAGCATTTCATGAAACTTTTCTTGAGCAGAATATTTTAGAAAATGGCGAATAAAAAAAAAAATCTAAAACTTACCAATTAACTCTCACGTAAGTTTGCCTGTTTATGGGCATTCAAGTATTTGAGAGGGGCATTTGGAAACAAGGGACTCTGCTTGACTGTGCCTTACTGATTCATAGGAGGAAAGAGAAAAAGGGCTCACAGGGAGATGAATGACTGACTGATTTCTAAATCTCAAATGTCTTTCCTGGCTTTATTGTTTTTTTTTTTTTCTTCTTACAAATGCCAACAATGATGAAAACAGATGATAGACTAATCTTTCTGATCCAATCGCATTACTGGCACTCAGGCTGGTTTTGAACAATTCAAGAAAAACATAGACTGCCCAGACTTTACCTTTTACGGGAAGATGTCTTTATTTTTCAAGCTATCTGTGAATTTTCAGATAGTTAGGATCTAAATCATGGGTGTTAACTAGAATTCTCTAGGGGACCAAGCTCTTATCTCATTCTATTGGTTTCTCACTTACCCAGAAGACCTGAACCAAGTGCCAGGTTAGAATGCACGATACATTTGGATGCATCAGTAAAAGACTTCATAGACCTTAACTGTTTCCCCATTTAACCGACATGTATAAAGAACCATCTATGATGCCACAAATTGCTCCAAAAGGGTGAAAAGATGTTCTTCCCTACTATGGAAATAGGCACAGAGATACAAGTGTTCAGTCTACTGTCTATGTGTTCAGTCTACTGTCTATGTTAAGCCCTCAGAACTGCCACATCAGAGACACTTTCTCATAAAAATAAAAAATAAGCTTCTGCCACTTTTATAACGTGTATAGCCATCGCACATACGGCTTTCAACTTCTTTCCAATTGTCCATGCTTCTGACCTCCTGGCCTGCCTTCCCTTTCTCAATCTTGCCTCATAGCTTAGACCTAAACGAGAATCTCAGCTCCCCAGCGTCAGTCCTTTCCTTCTCACCTTGGCCGTGATCTGAACAATCCCTCTGGCTTTGCTGCTCCTCCCACTGGCCCTTCCTTGCACCTGCTGACTTGCAGTGGCCCCTCTATGCAGCCCCTTGCCCTGATGTTCTTTTCCTAAAGGGAAGCCTGCAGACTGGTGGCCCTCCCTCCCACCACCCAGAGCTACAGCCAGCCCTCCCCATGAGGGGTGATTGGCAAACAGCCTGTGAATGGCTGCCTTGTTGGCCTCCTCCACCCCCACCAGTGGCAGCAACATTTATCTCCAGGTTGAATGCTGGAATACAGGAAATACCCTCCAAAGAGATCAAGCCAATCTGCCTAGAAGGGCCCAGAGTTCCCAGGGTGGAAGTTGATGCCCGAGAATAGGGCCTTCCTTGTTTTGGCATTGGTAAGAGAATGGATTCAAATTTCTGAAAGAAATGGTTTAAGCCTGGACTTACACAGTCCACAATACACCCTGAAGGGAAGCCCACAGTATGTTATGTCCTGCATAACAGCCCAGACAGAGCTGGCTGTCAGGCCTCTCCAGACAGAGAGAGGCTAGAAATGGCAACAGAAACCACATGAGGCATCTGTATTAATCAGCTGAATCCTTCGTTCTCAAATATAAATGGACGTACCCAGGATCAATAGGCACTGAGAAAAATGAGCAGCATAAAAGGGGAGGATAATTACTGGTATAGTAATGGCTATTTCAATTATCATTTTTTCTTCTTACAACAAATCATCCAAAAGCAACAAAGAAAAGACTTTAAAATCCAGAAACTTTAGCAAATTATACTTTTGGTGAGAATAACAATAACAATAATAATAACTAACATCTATATATGGTAGCATGTGAAGTGCTGTTTTTAGAAATTTGCACATACTAACTAATTGATCCTAAACCAAGTGGAAGAAACTATTTCCATTTTTCTGATGAAGTTATTGAGGCACAAGAAATTAAGTAATGGGCAGCGTTTATCAGTGTGTAGGGCACCAGCCCTATATACTGAGGGTGGCAAGTTTGAACCTGGCCCTGGCCAAATTGCAACAAAAAAATAGCCAGGCATTGTGGCAGGTACCTGTAGTCCCAGCTACTCGGAGGCTGAGGCAAGAGAATCACTTAAGCCCAGGAGTTGGAGGTTGCTGTGAGCTGTGATGCCACAGTACTCTACTGAGGGCAATAACGTGAGACTGTCTCTTAAAAAAAAGAAAAGAAATTAAGTCATCTGCATAAGGTGACAGAGATAACAAATTGAGAAATAAGCCTAAAACTAAGGTAATTTAATCATAAAGTCCATGATCTTCACCACTGTACACTGTTACCATACTCCAAGGCAGACAGGACATGTATTACGGTGTGTGTATAAAGTGTGGTCAAGGTAACAGCCTAAGCAAGAGTGAGACCCCATATCTGTTAAACATAAAAATAAAAATAAAAAAACTAGCAAGGCATCATAGAGTGTATCTGTAGTCCCAGCTACTTGGGAGGCTAAGGCAAGTGGATTTCTTGAGCCCAACAGCTATAACACCATAGCACTCTACCCAGAGCAAAAGAGTAAGATTCTGTCCAAAAAAAAAAAAAAATTGTTGTCAAGGCAGGTAAAACCCCAAATAGCAAATACAGTTCTTAGAAATAAAAATAAATCTGGAGGCACCACATCACCAGATTTCAGGTTATATTATAAGGCTATAGTGATCAAAACAGCATGAAAATAGAGACACAGATATATGAAATAGGATAGAGACCCTAGAGATGAACCCAGTCACATATCGTCATTTAATCTTTGATAAGACTAACAAAAGCATGCAGTGGCGAAGAGAATCTTTATTTTACAAATGGTGCTGGGAGAACTCATTATCCACATACAGAAGACTGAAATTGAACCCACACCTCTCACCACTGACAAAAATTGATTCTCATTGGATAAAAGATTTAAATTTAAGAAATGAAACAATAAAAATTCTAGAAGAGAGTGTGGGGAAAACACTTGAAGATATTGGCCTAGGAAAATATTTTATGAGGAAGACCCCTCCCTAGCAATTGCAGCAACACCAGAAATAAATAACTAGGACTTGATCAAGCTAAAAAGCTTTTGGACAGCTAAGAGTACCACAAACAAAACAAACAGACAGCCTTCAGAATGGAAGAAGGTTTTTGCATGTTGTGAATCTGACAAGGGCCTGATAACTAGAAAATACAGAGAATTCAAATTAAGCAATAAGAAAAGTGCAAACAACCTTCTCTGTAAGTGGGAAAGAGATTTGAATAGAAACTTCTCTGAGGATGACAGACAAATGGCCAAGAAACAAATGAAAAAATGCTCATCATCTTTAATCATCAGAGAAATGCAAATTAAAACCACTCTAAGATATCTCTTACCTTCAGCAAGATTAGCCCACATCCCAAAGTCCCAAAACACCAGATGCTGGCATGATATGGAGAGAAGGGAACACTTCTACACTGCTGGTGGGATTGCAAACTAATACAGCCTTTTTCGAGAGAACTATGGAAAATTCTCAAAGATCTAAAAGTAGAACTTCCATTTGACCCTGTAATCCCATTACTAAGGTATCTACCCGAAAGAACAAAAATCATTTTACCACAATGACATCTGCACTAGAATGTTTATTGTGGCTCAATGCATAATTGCCAAGTTAATGGAAGCAACCTAAGTGCTCATCAGCCCATGAATGGATCAACAAACTATGGTATGTGTATACATTGGAATATTATTCAGCCATTAAAAAGATGGAAACTTTACATCTTTTACATTTAACTGGATGGAGTTGAAATACATTCTTCTTAGTAAAGTATCACAAGAATGGAAAAATAAATATCTAATGTACTCCATACTAATATGAAATCAGCATGCAAACAATTACATGTTCATAAGAACAATAAAACACTAATATAGTTCAGTTTGGGGGTAGAAAGAAATGGGAGGGGGGAGGGGGCAGGACGTTTGGCAGAAGGAGGAAGGGCATGAGGCAGGATCTTGCCTAAAGTGCACATTGTGAGGGTATATAACACAAACCCTGGGTGAGAGGCTCTTCTACAAATGGAACTTTACCCTGGAAGTGAGAAGAATGTAACCTAAAAATTGTACCCTCATATTAATTTGAATAAAGTTTTAAAAAAAGAAAGCAGAAATTTAAGAATGTAAAGGAACATCACAATAATAGAAGACTTTAACTCACTACTTACAATTCATAACAGACAAAATGGGGGGGGAGGGGCTAATAATGTAGACAACAGGAAGACCAAACTCTGTCTCATTCCAAAAAGAGAAAAATAACTACACAGAGGGGAGAAATTAATCAAAGAAATAATAGAAGAAAACTTTCCAGAGCTAAATATGATAAGGGTACATCTAGTAAAAACATGATTAATGAAAAAGACATACATCTAGACAAGCCCTCATAGAATATCAGAACTCCAGTGACCAAAAACAGTTACTAAAAATTCCCAAAGAGAATTTTTCCCAAGCTATCTGCAAAGAAATAAGAATCATATTTGTTTTTAGTAGGTAAGTTTTAAAATGGCTTTTAATGATATTCTTCTCCTGTAGTTCATGCCCTTAATCCCTTCTCTTGAGCTCAGGCAGCTTGCTACTTTATATAATTATGCTACTCCAGATTGTGACTTTTTTTATGTCGGCAGCCTCCCTCTATTGTCTTCTCAACTTGCATGTTTTGATGAAGTAGGTGGCCTTGTTGGAAAGGTCCATGGGGCAAGGAAATGATCACAACCCACAGCCAGCAAGAAGCCAAGGCCTTGGTCTCACAACACACCAAGAGCTAATTTCTGTCAAAAACCATTTGATCTTGGAAGCAGATTCCTCCCCAGTCAAGTCTTGATATGACCCCTTGATGGGAGGCTTGTGAAGGACCTAGAAGCAGAGTTAAACATTGAGGTGTGCCCAGACTGCTGACATACAGAAACTGTAAGGTGTTCAGTGTGTGTGCTGTTTTGGGTTGCTATGTGTGTGGTGATTTGTTCTGCAGCCATAAATAACTGTTATTCTGGCCTTAGACTTTTCAGCATATATATTATAACTGAAGTATCAAATAAAGCTGGATAAGATTATTTTCCAACATTTAAGGATTAAGAAGTATGCCTCCCAGATTATCATCTCTCTAAAAATGTATGTGAGAAAGGGATTAAGAAAGATGAAAACAAGGAATGCAAGGAAGAGTGGAATTCACCTGAGAAGTAATCCAAAGTAGACAGTTGTGTAGCAGCTCTAGACAGCTGTCTTCCAAAATTATGCAGCAAGTGGTACGATTAAGTAACTGAATGAGTTTAGTAATAGGAGGCCAAAGAAGTTGACAATGTAACCAAAATGCCAGGGTCCACAAAGACCTAGAAACTTTACTAAGATGGCAGCTCTCTATCATTAGGCTCCACTCTACTGCCACACAAGTACTTTAACAAGGTATCTAAGGTACCTGCTATGTCCTGTTCTCAGAGTCTTATAATATTTTTATTATGGTGGCCTGTGGGATGGTGAGCCAGAGAAATTGTGTACAGCATAACTCATAGCATGGTTGATGCATCCCCGAGGCAGAGGTTAGAAGTCCTGCTGCCCCTACCAGGGAAAAGCAACCTATTCCTATACTTTAGGCATCTGGGGGAAATAGAAAAAGATATTAGACTACTAGTTTTACACCAGGTTTCAGAGCCCGGAGTGACTTATTTTAGTGAGGAGGCGCTGATGAGAACATCATCTGCATTTGAAGCTACTGCCTAATTAAGCTCAATGTGATCCAAGTGCAGATGTGACAGAAATTACAGCCATTCTAAATTTTACACATCTGTTATTCCCTCAAGATTGTAGTTCCAATTTACTGTTTTAGTAGGGAGGAGATGAACCTGAGGGTTCAGTTTGCCTTTCCTTACTGAAGTATGGCTGACCTTCTAGGTCGGGAAGATACTGTATGTTTCTGGGGACACAGATTTCTTTGGCTGACATGTAAGTAATCAATGTCCTACCTTCAGGCAGACTAAATATAAAGCTTTTTTTTTTAACCTGACCTTAGAAGTCTTTACTCTCATAGGAAGATATTAGATATCCCCAAGAATTAATGTGCCTCAGAGTCATTGCTTAATAATTTACTTTCCCCAAGTTTTGGACAAATCTTAAGTTTGTCTCAGATTCTCATGGCCTTAGCTCTATCCTGGCCCCTTGACCCATACTACATTGAAACCCATGTGGGCCCATACAATGCCTGTGGAGACTTAGGACGACACCCAGAATCCAAGGATCTTCCCATCACTTCCAAACTCTGAGGAGCCTCACATCACATATTAGGAGATTTGACTTCTAAGCTGCAGAGGGAGCCAAGTGATACAATTCAGAAGTTCATGGGAGTTCATCTCCACAGGGCTAGCCAAAGGACACACAAGACAGGAGATAAATCTTCTCTCTGTTCCTGCCTCTGATAACCGGTTCCAAGGTGCAGCTGATCCTCACCGCCTCACTGGCAGACTCCTTGAAGCTGAGTGGGCACACCTGATGAGCTGCACCTCTGTCAACATGAAGTGGTGGCCAGCACAGAGTTGCACCACACCACATCTACTTCATTCTTTACTTTCCCACTTCCCTTCTGCTCACTCCCACTGTCCTTAAATTTTACTTCCTCAAAAGGGCCTGTCTCAGAGGTTCTGACCTACCCAAACTGGGTACTATTACTTTGGTAAATGTCAGATTCCTTTGGGACAAGCAAAGAGAAGAGATTTACAGGAAGTTCTTGTAGTATTATTGTAAAATCCTAGCCAGTTCTACTAACTGGTAGGCTCTGGATCTGTAGAGTATGAAGAATTAGTCCAGGGGTAGGGGTGTCCAACCTGTGGCTCAGGGACTCCATACTGATTATTTGAAGCCTGTTTTGCTCATCTGTGGTGTAGGATATCACAAGAAGTATCCATAGACCTTATTTTTGCTCACCAGCTTTCAATAGGGCTTGTGCATTTTGTGTGGCACAAGACAACTCGTATTCTTCCAATGTGTGACAGAGAATTAAAAATGTCTGGACACCTTTGCTAGGCCTTTACTAACCATTCATTTGTTTGTTTTTGGAGGGGGACATTCTCATTTTCTTTGAGGTGGTGTTGTTGTTTTTTTTGTTGTTGTTTGTTTGTTTGCTTTCTGGTTATTCTTATCAAGTAAGGCCTTAGCAGGTAACTCATCTTATCTGAATACCCAGATAACAAAGGTATCAGATTATCAGTTACCCATGATGATTTTATTCTAGCTTTAATAACTTATTTCATCCCTGCGTGTGATATGAAGCCAAACTGACCTCTCTGACTATGAGGGCCGTTACTGTCTTCCCTTTCCCCTGAATGTGTTTTGCTCACAATCCACTACTAATATCAATGTCTGTGTATTTCAAAATTCTTAGTTGTAAACGAAGCATACCAACTTTAGCTAACTTTCTTAAAAAGGAATTTATTGGGAGACTATTAGAATATTGTGAGTAAAGGTGAAAAGTTGAGAAATCAAGGCTCAGAAGAAAAGGCAAAACCCAAGGGAGGTCAGAGCCAGCTGAGGCCCCACAGGTGTCACCAAGACCTCTGACTCTCACCACTGCTCTTCAACTGACTCTCACAGTCACCACTAAGGATCGAACTTTCCCCTTTGTCTCATTCCATCAAGATCCAAATGCCTAAGTTGGTCCTGGCAGCCCAGCTTCTGTCACATGGTCACATGTAGCTGTGAGGATGCTGGGAAGGGAAAAGCCCCCCCAGCCTCTGTGGTGGAGGACCCTGCCTCCACATAGCTTTGACTTATCCGAAATACAAAAACTATTTTCATGTGTAGCAACCTAAAAAACAAACATCTTTTACAGAGAGTCCAAAGTATATTTCTTTTGCCATCAGCAAAAATAAAACGCAATCAAAATCTTCAAAAGTTTCACAAGAACATCATGGCCCCATCTAAACTCTAAAACAGATACATCTGATTTTCTCTTAGGCTACTGGACTCAAACTTTATGTAAACCCCAGAAAAATTAAAATATAATTATATATCACAGTATGCAGGTACTAAATCTTGAGACCAAAGCCATATTACTGAGATATCTTGGGGGTCAGGGCAGGGAAGAAGTAGTAGAGGGAACTGAAGAGGTGTTAATTTCTACAACTTACTGAAAAGTCAAGAAATGTCTAAAATGAATGTATCAGTAGATAATGTGTTAAGCATTATTATGGGGCTAAAATTTATCAACAAAATCAATAAAACAACCAAGCCAAAAAAAAATGGCAATGTTAGGAAGAAAAAGGAGTGGGAGAAGATGAGTCAAATGAAGGTTATTATCTAAATACTTCCAAAAGTTGAGAAATTGAAAAACAAAAGTATGAGTACATGAATAGGACTTATGAAAGAAGCCACTAGAACCAACAGAAACTAGAAGAACTAAGGCTGTGAGGCTGGAGAAAGATTTTGCTTTTAATTTCTTACTGTCCTGCTTTGGTCAAGTCAGGTACAGCCCAACAGGTAATGGTCTTTGCTAGATTCAGTCCCAGCCACCCATCAGGACCCAAGCAAGGGTGTGAAATTCAAGAAAATATTCCAAGGTGGGTTGACTGATAGACAGAATAGGACTTCTAAGTGCCCAAAAGAGATAAACCACACTGCCCTTCTGATCTACACTGGCCTAGGGCTGTCCGGGACAGTGTCCCTCTTGGAAGTAAGGAACACCTTATTAAGTCAGAGGCCACTTCCACCCCACTGGACTCACTCTGAAACTGCAACCTACTGTGTCCAGATATATCCACCTTGTTTGGGTCCTTTTGAAGCTGAGGTTAACAGCCTCAAATTTCCACTATAAACTCTATCATTTCGGTCTACATGGTAACTAAAAAACTAGTTGACAAATCAAGAATTTGAAGTCATTCATTTTCATGAAGAGGAAGCATTCCTCAAAACTGGTCCTGACCCAGCTACACTTGCTTTGTCTGAGGAGCTAGTTGGAAATATGCTTCCCAGACCTCACCTCTCAGTATTATGATTTAGTAGATTTCAGTTGGAGATTAATAATCAGCACTTTTAATAACCCCACCAGGTAATTATGATGCACAACCAGCTATGGGAAGTCTTGCTAGCATATGTTACAAGCTTTAAATTGCCTAAAATGAATAAGAAAAAATAACGGAAGTCAGACACAGAGCCTCTTGGGGGGATAGTCAAACTTTCACTTTTTATGTGCAACTTTGGAAGAAGCAGCATCGTCTTGGGCTACACATTAAATACACAAACACTAATGAAAACTGATGAGCAAAAACAAAGAAAAAAGGCCTGTGCTTAATTTTTGTGATGCCCACCACCACAGTTAAGCAAAAAAGTCCTCGCACAGTTGGCATGCAGCCCGTTCGCCGCAGGTTGGACACCACTCTTCAAATCTGGACATTGCTCTGATCCTGCACATGTGTGTGTGAGGTGCTATCCTTTTGCTGTTCTTTCAAAAGGGAATCACATGTTTATGGTAGAGATGAAGAAACCAGGAGAAAAAGAGTCTTCTCTTTATGTACTCAAAAAAAAATTAATAGTACCAGATGGCTGTATTTTGTTTAATCACACTTTTACTACACAGGGAACTGTGAGTCATGCAAAAAGTTACAACCTTGGATGTCCCTTTTAAGTCTTCACCTCATGCCCCAGCAAATACTCCTTTGCTCTGTTTTGTGGGCAGAAAGACCAGTGACTAAGCAATAGTGAAATCAATGTCCATACCCTATATAGTTATGCATAATTATAAATAATCATAACTATACATGGAGTTTTATAGTTATTTATTTACCAGTCATTCTAAAATTTCTTTTTAGACTATGTTCTTAAAATATTGGGTGTATGATTCTTTTCCTTAAAGAGGCAATCTGAGAAGTATTTTCAACATACATTCAATTGCCCATGATTCCAAGTCCTCATAGTAGTTTCTGGTTGCAAACGTGGTGAAATATTTGGTCTTCCTGCCCATTTTCTGACACTCAGCTCCTAAAATCTTTGGACTCTTGAGAACACAGAATGTCTTTTGCATACTAATGTCTTTGCATACAACACATTTGGTGACCGGGGGCAGAATGCCGTATTGAGTGGCAGGAGAGTGTAGGGAAAAACATTTTGCTTTTCTCTTCTTTACCCTTAGATCAATTAATTGAGGAATAATGGTATCCATTAATGATAATGATCCTCAGAAAAGCACAGAAATACTAATGAGATGGCTGGTCCCTGATAGCTACCTAGGTAGTTTATAATGGGGCTGATCATAAAAAAGACCAGAACCTGATTAGGGAATTGGCACATTCAGCCCCACCCCCCAATTCCAAGGAAGGGAGATGGGCTGAAGGTTGAGTTGATCACCAGTGGCCAATGATATACAATAATGGACTGCATAACAACACTTCAAACGACAATAGGCCACATGTCTGATGGTGGTCCCATAACACTACAATGGAGATGAATAATTCCTGTTGCCTAGTGACATCGTAGCTGTCTTAATGTCATAGCACAACGCATTCCTTTTCTGTTTAGAGATGCTTAGATACACAAACACCATTGTGCTACAATTGCCTATAAGATTCATTATAGTCATATGCTGTACAGGTTTGCAGCCTAGGAGTGAAAAAGAAATACCAAGCAGCCTATGTGTGTAACAGGCTATAATATCCAGGTTTGTATAAGTATGATGTTCATACAATGTGTAACTGCCTAATGGCACACTTCTTGGAACTTATCCCCAGTGTTAAGCAATACAAGACTATAATTGGTCATGCCTATATAATGAAGCTTCCATAAAAGTCCAAAAGGACTGCATTTAGAGAGCTTCCAGGGAGCTGAACACGAGGAAGTTCACGGAGGATGGTGCACTCAGAGAGGACGTAGAACTCTGTGCCCCTTCCCACACACCTTGCCCTATGTATCTCTTCCATCTGACTGTTCATCTGTAATATCCTTTATAATGAATAAGTGTAAATAAGTGTTTCTCTGAGTTCTTTGAGCCATTCTAACAAATTAATGGAACCTGAGAAGGGAAGTTTTGGGAACCCCTAATTTATAGGCAATGGATCAATATAGGTCACAGCCTACTACTTGCCACTGGTATCTGGGGGGGGCGCAGTTTTGTAGGACTGAGCCTTCTCCCTGTGGCATCTAATACTATCCCCAGGTAGATGATGTCAGAATTGAATTGAATTAGAAGACACTGAGCTAGTGTCCACTGGACAATCTACTGGACAAAGCCTTCTTGGTATGTGGAGAGGAATCCTTCCCTACACATTTGGTGACCAGGGGCAGAATGCCGTATTGAGTGGCAGGAGAGTGTAGGGAAAAACATTTTTCTTTTCTCTTCTCTGCCCTTAGATCAATTAATTGAGGAAGAATGGTATCCATTAATGATAATGACTTTCAGAAAAGCACAAAAATAGAGTTGAGGCATGTACTCAGCTGGAAAAAAGGAGATTTGAAAAGTTTTAAGTAAGTCATAAACTTGACACTTTCAAACTTTATTCTCTCTGTTTTAGCTTCTTCCTTAAGAAGAAAATTTCAGCAAGAAAAAAACCACAATAATCAAGGGAGACATAATCAAAAAACTGCTCCTCAGTGATAGTCAATAACTTCAGGTTGCTGCAGGATGGCTGATTTTGAGTGGTACAAAAGTTGAAGGCAGTTTACTGCAGGAAGTTTAGATTTTAATCTGATCTAAAGCTTTGGAGAAGTCCAAGTCCAGGGTTCATGATGATGTGAGCTACCAGCTTTCTCAACTTTAAAGTTAAAATGAGAATTACGCTAAAGTCAATGACAGCAGCCTCTGAGGTTGGGTGCTTTACTTACTATGTACTCTTTGGACTATCTTCTTAGCCCTTTGATGAATGTCTGTAGGTTGTTTTCATAAAGTTTGGGGACTTTATTTCATTTTGTTTTGGGGGTGTTTTGTGTTGTTTTGTTTGCCATCAAAGCAATTTTAGCTGGGTAGAAAAGAATGCTGATGTCTTTCCTAGATATATCTGCAGGGCTGGATGATAAACTGATAACCAATTGGTTATCAGCAACAGCCCAGCCTGAGTGAAGGCAAAGGGCTCAAGAGAGGAGTGTGGCCAACTGAAAGCTGGATCTGCAATCCTGTATTCTAATCTATCAGAATAGATGCTCATCACACTGAAAGCATGAAGGAAATGGAAGAGAAAAATTCTTCCTTTGCGATGGGGGCCTCACTGCTCCTAGAGGAGGGGGCACCCCCTTTTCCCCTTCCAATCTCCTGAAACTCTTCTGTGCACTTTGAGTCAGCCCAGCACTCCCTCCGGTCCCCAGTCTGTGTAGCTTTGTCTCTGCACTCTTCGGGTCCCCCTCTCCCCCAGCTCTCTGCCCCTTCTCCAGCGGCTCCCTCACAGAAATCGCATCTACTGCATTTTCAAATCTTAATTAAATGCTGGTACCATGAAAGAATAACAGCTGCTTTCTCCCACTAAGGAGACATCTGCCAGGCATGATTGTGTGCTATACCTACTGTAGGACATGTCCCTACCCCATCAGCCTTCATCATTCTGGTTTTCCTTATTCATCTTTCAAGATTCATCTCAAGTGCCATTATCATTCACCCAATAAGTATTTATTGAGCATCTACTACGTGACAGGCACTGTTACAGACATTAGGAATGCAGCAGTGAATAAATCAGACAAAACATGGGCCTGTGGATACACATCCAGTGAGGGGAGGATTCACCTCTTCTGGGACCTCCCACTTTGGGTTGGCTGCCACTCCTCCGGGATCCTCCCCACCGCCCTCTGTGCCTCTGCTGTGCCTTCACATGCTGGGTGCAATGTCTGCACCATCGTCAGTGTTGTGATGTGACGTGATGTTCTCTGTGTGGGAAAGAATTCTCATAACCCTGACAGGAGTGCAGTCATTTTAGAAAACCAGGTCAGAAACCAACACTCCCCTCACCAGATCCCTGGAGTGCCTCAAGGCCAGAGTCGCTAGAAATGACTACTCATAATCCTGACCCCGAGGCTACCCCATAATCCAGATCCACACTCCAGAAGAGATCCAGACAGTGCTCCAGGTGCTTGGCCCCATCCCAGCTACAATGACGAGGCTAATGAAAGCCGTTTGCAACCGGGTGGAAGCTGAGCTGACACCTGGTCGGTCTCCATTCTCCTTTTACCCTCTACCTGGACTGGCCTCCTTTCTTGTAGACTCTCATCCCAGTTCTATTCCAGAACCTCTCACTTAGGTAAAGAAATGGCCTTTTTGTTTTTCCTGCCTCCCTAGTGCTTGCAACACAGTAGATGTTCAGTAAATGCTGGTTGGACACATGAATGTTGCATAAAATGGTGCAGAATACTACTGGCCGCCAATCACCCCCTTTATTCCTCCCCCTTACTAACTAAACAAAACAAATGAGCCCTGTTCAGGGATTCACTCCTCCTGCATATGGCCCTGTGCTGCTGTCCTAATCTGGTACCATCCCAATGACTCGGAATTTGTACTAGGACCAGGATGTTGCAAAAATTAAGCTGAATGGAAAAGTTAAAGTGGAGAACAGGGAGGATGCCTGCATTCCTAGTAAGGGAATTGAGGACTTTTGTCAGATGAAGGTAAGTAAAATAGTCAAATTGTCACCTGCTGAACCCCATAGGATCATCCATGGGCTTACAGACTATAGGATTAGGAGAAGTGCCAGGGGACATCCCGAATACTAGCATCTCTTTGACTTCTTGCAGCTCTCAGGCAGGTTATACATGAATGAGACAAGAACAGAATACAGGTGACCTATGTGAAAACAGAGAGAGGGGAACAAAAGGACGGCTCTGCTAAGGGAGGCGCATTCTGTCGGTCTGTCTATGCTCTGATATCTAAATTGATGGGCTAAGAGTCCAATAGCTTGAAGCCTTTCAGGGTTGTAAAAGCAGAATGCTCTCCTCTTAGATAAAGTGGGTGGGAGCAGAGGCAGAGGCCGAGATGGAGCAGGAGATAAGATTGAGGCAAACTATAATCCTGATCCCAGCCTCTCCCAGCACCTCCTGTTAAGCATTCTCCATTAGACAAAGGAGACACTCATGCTTATTGTGAAGATGCTGGCTGGGAAAAATCAGATTATGGGTGGTATCGCCCCACCAAGCTATTGTTCCAAATTGCCTCAAGGCAGAAGCCATTGAACTGAGGGACAGCTTGAGGGACAGAACTCAGAGGCCAGATGAGGGGCGGGAATTCTCAGACTCAAGGACTGTGTCTAGACAAGATCTTTGCCCCGTGGAATTGACTAGGCACAAAAAGATTAGGTGCAAACCTAGTTTTTAAAAGAAATATATTATTAACTGTTAAACACATAGGGCGATACGCAGGCCCCAAGCTCGTGCCAACAAAAAGTGGGCTGCTGAGTTTCTGTAGTCCCCCAAAAGGGTATTCTCTTCAATGCCCTTCTCTGACTTGGCTTCAAAAGATAATGGACAACAGTGATTCTCCAAAAGGCAGGCCCAGGGCTCTGGGGTCCAGGGGCCTCTTGGTGTTGTTTCCATTCCTCCCTTTTCTGAATGAGAGATTTGATTGCAATTGTTCTGTCCCTTATCAACTACCGAATGTTGGGTGTTGGATGCTAGGAATATATCCTTAACAAAGGGTACATCCAAAACAAAGCTGTCAACTTCAAGGGCTTGTAGTACACATAGGGAACCAGTCTATAGCCAAAGGCCATGCCACCCTCAATGTGCCCCATCTCTTCTG
Source organism: Galagoides demidoff (assembly GCA_963574575.1). Lineage (NCBI taxonomy): Eukaryota > Metazoa > Chordata > Mammalia > Primates > Galagidae > Galagoides > Galagoides demidoff. The sequence continues at coordinate 32,093 of CAUYQV010116073.1, forward strand.
ATCTTGGAAGCATCTCAGGATCAGGGCCTGCTTAGTACTTGGATGGGAGACCAAGCAAGGAGGCAGGCAAGTAATTGGAATGCTGGACGCACAGGGTGTTGTCAATTAAGGCTTCTGGAATAACATGAGCCCTAAGTTGAGGTCGGAAAGATGAAAATGCATCACTCAAAAAAACGAGGCTGGGGGATCAGGAGGAGGGTGGGGGACAGGAGGGTGCAGCCAGAAGACATGTTCAAAAAGCCTTGTTTCTTGGCCGATGAGCATGGATTGATAGAAGGAAAGAGGGAATGGTGGCTAGAGATCAGCTGGGAAGCAGTTAACATAATACAGCCTTTAATGCTTTGGATTTTATTCTCATTTGCCTTTGTTGGCCTCTCCTAATGTCCTTGCTATGCCCCTCAGAGCCCCAGTCCATACAGGTCTGGCCCAGGAACTAGAACCTAAGGAAAAGCATAAGCAGGTTCTCTTCTGAGTCACTTGCCCTTGAGCCTTCCTGCCTCTCCAGGAAAGGGCTCCAGCCAGAAGGTCAGTGCTTCTGTTTGCTGAAGACATTAAAGACATGAATTCTGATAAGCTTACTTCCTCACACTTTCTATGTCACAGCCATGATAAATTTCTTCCGTGGATGCTTTCAGTACTCAGCTACCGCCCAAATTAACATCTCCGCTAGCGAAATACTGGAAGAAAACACCACTTCCCTAGGGCCATTTTGTTCCCTGGATCTTTTCCATCATTAGAACACAGAGTTAATGTGGGCTCCCAGGTCAACATCACAGTTTCGAAGGTACATTGGAGGCGGAGGCACTTCTCTGAGACTGATTCCAACTAAAAGGAAGTATCCTTGAAAAACTGGCTTCCCAGATAGCAGCAGAAGTTTCTAAAAGATGGAATCTAATAGAAAATCCTGTCTGAAATATTTATAAAATCTGTTTTAAGGGCACTTACCAATCCACTGAGGAGTCCCTTTGCACAAATGCGTAAGGTATGATTGCAGAGAGGCCTCTTTACTGGGACCCAAGGTCTCACAAGAGGAGTTTGCTTCAGACAGGAAAGAAAAGCAGGAAGATAAGAGGACTGCACATCCGCTCGAGTATTTGCATTTGGAGGTTTACATTAAAAAGAGTCTCTTTGTACTGTCCTGATTGGGGATTTTCAATTAAAGCCGGGATGGCCAGTTTCAAACTGGCTCAGCAGAACAGTGCAGAGCAGGGAACAGAGTGCCTTGAGTGTGGCCTTGAGACAGGGGGCTTCCGCTGGACAAGCTTGACCAGAGGAAGCTGAAGGGAAGATGCTCATTCCCTGGAGCCTCCAGGCTTGGTTTATAAGAAAAGGAAATGGACAGCTCTCAGAGTGGGGTCCTCACACTCAGTCTTGCTGTTCTGATTATGTCCTCTGACAGATGGAAGCACAAATAAAACAGCCCAGGAGGAGTTAGCAGCATACAAAAACAGAAAGCCCTTTTATAGCTCCTTCAATGGCTAACATTTTTGAGTGCCCACATTGTGTGAACCACTATGTAAAGTGTTTCGGTTGCATTATTTCATTTCATCTCTCCTGACAGAACCATGTGATACACTCCCTTTTTATCCCATTTTCCAGCTGAGAAAACTGAGGCTCATGGAGATTCAGAAATTCATGAGAAGTAAGACAGTTGGCAACAGGTAGAGTCAAAATGGAAATTTATATCTGCCTGACTACAATCATCTGGATTTAGAGCCCAGGTTCTAAACCACCAGGGGAGACAGTGTCCCCTCCAAAGGAGAAGATCTACAAACACTCTATGGGGAAAGAACTAAGAGGCAGGTACTCCCAAGGCTGGGAAAGCAAGGCAGTAATTCCCTTAGATTGGTCAGACAGTGAACTTGGTGGCCACACGTATACTATAGGTGAGTCCCCCAAACAAGCAGCTATGTGCCTGGTGACCAAATCGTTGAGATGGAACATTTCAAAGGGAACTGGAAAGACATCTGGTTTTCTTCTCCCTCCTCCTCTTCCTCTCTCTTTCCCCAAAAGCTACTGCTCCACCGGCCACCAGGAAAATGGCCTGCTCAGTAGTAGTAGAGTGTCAGTTGGTCAGCAGACATACAGACAGATAGAGAATGTCTTTCCTGAGCATTGTTCTGAGAACTGTGGGGGAAAAAACAAAAGAGAAGACACAGATGGACCTTGCCTGGTTAGAGGAACAAAATAACTAAGAGGATGAACCACTCAAAGGTCTTTCAAGAGCAAGAGACGAGCATTAATAGTGCAAAAGAAACACAGAAAGCACAGAGCACAAGAGGCAGACTGCGTGTGGTGGGGGCCGGGCTGAGATGGGAGGGAGCGTGCCCAGAGGCAGAATGAATGCTTAGACTAGCAGAAGAGGAAGGATCCTTTGGGAAAGTCTAACAGTAACCCCATCCATGAGAGATCTCCTGCCTCTGGAGCACAGGGTGGAAGGGGGATAGAGCAGGGGACAGGGCTTAAATGGCTCCAGTTTGGAAACCTGTTGCTGTCTACAATCCACACTCAGCACCCACCTCAGTCCTTATCTGGCCTGACCCCTTTGCTCCCACAGCTCTTATCCCCATGGTTTTGTAGGGATTATGTGCCTCCCAGGGCCCTTCATGCTTTGCACAGAGTAAGTGTTGCCAGTGTTCTTCTCAACAGCCCCCATCTCTTGGCTCTTTCAGAGTGATGCCCTTAGTGACTGGGAACACAGACCAGGAGAATTTGAATTGGAAGCTGTGAAACTCAAGAGGATTAGCATAAAAACCTTTAGGGGCAGAGACTGGATTTCACCCCACCCCCCACCCCCAAACCGCTGGTAAACTCCTCCTCTGGCTGTGCACCACACACCCCCCTTTCAGGAAAGACATCCAAATGAAAACCATCCCCATTTCCTGCAGGGCTAACAGTGGCGCTTTTGGGAGGCCAAGACAAAGGCTCACTTGAGGTCAGGAGTTTGAGGTTGCTGTGAGCCCTCTGGGGGCGCTCAGTCACAGTGGTCATAGGATGGGCTTAGGTACATTGATCCATAGATGCTTAGCTATGGATACCACCTCACCTAGCCTTCCTCAAAACGGGTTGTCCCAAAGATTTACACCAAAAATGGCCTTGCTGCAAACCTATGGCAGTAGGATTCCGAGGATCATAACCCTGAATCTGCTTTTCAACAGCTATCAAGCAAGCCTCATACACAGGAATTTAAGAATTTCTGATCTAGTCACAGTTTTCAAATGAGGAAACCATAGTTCTGAGAAGTCAGGTTCTTGTTTTTTATCACCCATCACTAGGTGTGCCCAATAAATGTGTTCCTGAATTTAATAGAATGGTATTAAAGTGAATCTCACCCAGTAGTCCAGGTAAAATCTCAGATCTACAAATACTCTATGGGGAGAAGAATAAGAGGCAGGTACTACTTCTTAGTAGTATCAGGGTATCTTATTTATTTATGTATTTACTTTTAGACAGAGTCTCACTTTGTTGCCCAGGATAGAATGCCCTGGCCTCACCCTAGCTTACAGAAACCTTAAACTCCTGACCTCAAGTGATCCTTCGTCTTGGCCTCCCAGAGTGCTAGGATGACAGGTATGAGCCACCACATCTGGTCTGACTGGTGGGTTTTTGAAAATACCATTGGACCTAGGCCTACACAATGAAGAGGGAGTTGGGCTGGGGATGCGGTGGGGTGGGTGCTTTGGAAGCAGTGAAGCTAAAAGGGAAGCAAAAGAGAAGGACCTTTGGGGAGCACCCAGAGCTTGGTCATTCCTCTGTTCTGGCCAAGTACCCAGCCACCCGCACAAGGAGTGACCCAACTCCATCTCTAGAATCCTGAGAGAGGGAAAAGAGTGTCAGGTTAGAGAGGCAGCCCTCCTTTGGCTGCTATCAGAAGCCCAGGAGAGGACAGACATTAAAAAAGGAATCTTCAACACTCAGAGTAACATTTCCACCAAGAATTACACTATTTGGATTCACCTGCAAGGTGATGGTCTTTGTCCTTGTCTTCTCTCCAACCTCTCTTTGTCTCCTTCTTTCCTACTCCAATATTTTAAAAAGTAACATTAGTTAGAAGGAAAGTAAACCATAGTCCTAGAGAAATTCTCAGCTTATTGAAAATCGGTTTTCCTATTACAAGGCAGGGAAGATTCACACAGAGCGTAGAGATTGTGGGGTAAGCCTGGATCAAGTGTGAGTGTAAGGAATGGGGTAGGGAGCACAGAACAGGGAGGAGAGGCAATGCCAAGAAAACCCCACCTGCTTCATAGTTATGCTTGGGACTGAATCCCATACCAACAGGTTTTCATATAAAATATACATTTCTTCAAGAGAGGAGAGAGAGATTGCAGGATGGTAAGTTCCAGGCAGTTTAATCTAAAGAGCAGTCGGGATAGTTGATAGTTATCATAGGAAAAGGGCATCATTCCAGCGATGCCCTTTTATCCATCAGGTCCAGCAACTTACCAGTTTTCCAGAAAGTTTTGGAAACTGAGGCAACTAAGTTATTCTTTCCTGCCTGCTTCCTTCTCTGGGGAGGTAAAAGCAAATTGACTTACTCCTGGGTGTGTTAAAAGTACTTCCTGGGCTGTTGCCAGCTGAACAGGACTGGAAAGACAGAATCAGAGATAGTTCATGGAGGGTGGGGCATGAGAAAGAAGTTCAATTGTTCCTATAAAATGAAAGAAATTGACACAAGTTATTATTTATGACACTTGGGAGCCTGTGGCTGTCACAGGTAGGATTGAGCCAGACAACTAGGAGGGACTTTGAACTAAGCTTGGAGAGGAAGAAGCAGGAGGGCACCGGGGAGTCAGGCTGAGGTGGAGGAAGAACCACTTCCCCACTCCGACTATGACCTCCAGGTTCCATAGGCCAGCTTCTGATGGGTGGGGACTGGCAAAACATTCCTTAGAAGCAACAAGAGCCTACTTTCTGTGAAAGAAGGGGGGAAGTTAATCAAATGAAAATTGAGGAAGCTTAGGGTCCCACACTCTGAGCGCAATCAGGAGTGGTCATCAATAATCGTAAACCAGCCCTCACTCACTGTGGTCCTCCCTCACCCCAGGGCGTGTGGTGCAGACTAGATACGAGTCTGTGTGCCTCATCACCTCACTGAGCAAGAGTGAAATAGGGACCCAGAAGCAAAACTCAGACAGTGACCACCAAACAGATGTGCTAGCATGGACCACAGGCATCTCTCCCTCTACCCTCAGAGAATAACACTTAATGAATTTATCATTCATTTGCCAATAATCATGGTTGTATTAGGGACCTTGTTATTACAACTTTTAAATTTTCATATACAGCATAACCTCTGCAAGTTGACCACCCAAGGGTCTGCAACAAGCTGGTCAACATACAGGTGTGGTCAACACAAGGAACTAGGCCTACTATACTGACATATACAGGTAGTGCATGTCCAGTCTATGAAAATTAGGTCAACTTCAGGAGGTGGTCAACGTAGGGAGGTGCTCAATTATGGAGGTTCTACTGTATTTACAATCTGTCTTGCCTGTGAAATCCTAAAGTCTTTGAGGCCAGAGACCCTCAAGTACCATGTTTTGCAAACTTTTTTTAATCTCATGGCACACTTGAACCTATACTTAAACTTCCTTGGCACACTTAAATTCTGTTGATAAAAAAAGAATTAAAAAAAGAATACATTTGCTGGGTTTTGAGCTTCTTTCAAAAATAATTTAATTAATGATTTTTTAAAAATTTCAAGGCACACCTAAGATCCTCTCATGGCACTCTGGTTAAAAATCACCGCTCTTTCTTCCTCTTTATCCTGCCTTCTGTCCCCTCTCCTACTGTTGTACAGCATTTTCCCTTATGGTCTCACCACTAGAAATGCACAAGAAAATAGTACTAAATTCTTAATCTTGATGAGTGTATAGTATTCTGTGTGTATATATACAAACATATATGACATCAGACACAGCTCAATAAAGTGCCAATTGTTAAAAAGGGAGCATGAGCTTTATGGAATCTAAGAATGGGTAGCAGTAGTCTCTGGAAAGAGCTGAGACCCTAGAATGAAAATTGGGGTTCAAAACACATCTTTGCCATTTACTAGCAATGAGAACTTCTGTGATTTACTTAAGCCTCTTTATAGCAGGGAAATGATAGAACCTCCCTCAGAGACATAAGTTGAGAATGAAATGATGCAACACATCATTATGGGGCCTAGCACAGATAAATGCTCAAAAATAGTAGGGGAGGCTCGGCACCTGTGGCTCAATCAGCTAAGGCGCCAGCCACGTACACCTAAGGTGGTGGGTTCAAATCCCCAGCCCAGGCCCGCCAAACAACAATGATGGCTGCAACCAAAAAATGGCCAGGCGATGTGGCAGGCGCCTGTGGTCCCAGCTACTTGGGAGGCGGAGGCAGGAGACTCGCTTGAACCCAGGAGTTGGAGGTTGCTGTGAGCTGTGATGCCATGGCACTCTACCCAGGGGGATAGCTTGAGGCTCCGACTCAAAAAAAAAAATAGTAGGGGAAAAAAAAGGGAGTTCATGACTATGATGCCAAGTTTAGATATTCAGTTCTCCTGATCCTCTACACAAAATGATTTCACAAACACAACTGTTTCCCCAGGGCATTTTCAAATTCTCTGGGTGA
>CAUYQV010116076.1:0-17062 GCA_963574575.1 Galagoides demidoff
AAAAACATTTGCACTAGACTATTTATGGCAGCTCAATTTACAATTGCCAAATTGTGGAAACAACCTAAATACTCATCAACCCAGGAATGGATTAACAAGCTGTGGTATATGTATGCCATGGAATACTATTTGGCCACTAAAAAGGATGGTGACTTTACATCTTTTGTATTAATTTGGATGGAGTTGAAATACATTTTTCTTAGTAAAGCATCATAAGAACTGAGAACTGAGACCCTCACCTTTCTCCACTCACTAAAATTGATTTAAGATGGATAAATCATCAATAAAAATTCTCAAAGTTTAGGGAAAACAGTTAAAGCTATCGCCCTAGGAAAAGACTATAAGGAAGACCACAGTGGCAACTGCAGCAACAACAAAAATAAACAAATGGGACTTAATTAAACTGAGTAGCTTCTGTACAAGAACCAAAGCAAATAGACAACTATCAGAATGGGAGAAGATATTTGCATAATATGAATCAGACAAAAGCTTGATAACTAGAATCTACTGAAAACTCAAATTAAGCAACAACCCAAAAAAAAGCCAATAATCTCCTACATCAATGGGCAAGAGAAATGAATAGAATTTTCTCTAAGAAGACAAATGAATGGCTAACAAGCATATGAAAAAATGCTCATCCTCTCTAATTATCAGAGAAATGCAAATCAAAACCACCCTGAGATAGTATTCTTATTCACATAATCTAGTCAAAGGTCACACATTCCCACTCCCACTTCTTCCTTTCACTAAAGCATACATAGTTGGCACAAATGCCTAAAGGCATTATGAGAGAATAATAGTGAGGCACAGAACTTCAGCCTAAGAAACTGAATTTGCCTTCTCCATTTACATGATGGGAAAGTGGTAAGGGGGGCCACAAACCATATGGTAGACACAGAATTTAGGGATAAGTCTCCTCATCCTCCTTGGGTTTGGGTAGAACATCTCCAGAAGTCTTCCCGACTCTGCAAACCAACAACTGTCCTGTATTATAGTACAGGTTCTTCTCCAACGGTTCCACTTTTTTTTTTTCTCATTTGGTTAAACGTGGACAAAGAACTCTTAGAAAATTAAGATTCATTTGTTTCTGTTTTTGTTTTTTTTTTTTTTCCAGGTTATATTCTTGGAAATCCCAGTGCAGCTAGAAATTCTACATTTGTGACATGTACTGAGGAATTTACCTTCCCAGAAATTATGTGCGGCTCTTTCTGGTCCTTTTGAAGAGTCACAGGAAACATTCTGTGATGACCACAGTGGTTACTTCAGTGGGAAACATTCATGGAACGTGCTTCTTTCACTGCGTACTTCCATCAGCAAAATCAACTAACTGCCTACACTATGCAAGGGGAAATACCCACATGAACTTGAAAGAAGACAAAGGGGGAAATAGAGAAAATTACTAATAGGCCTTTAATTGTGCATTTCCCTCTGCTCCGTGCCTTTGTGCGCTTGTACTTGCGTGATCCATGCAGCACACGCATGCCGCTCCCCTTAACTACCATCAATCACCCTAGCACACTGAGTCACTAAACAAGAGATGTTCCTATTTTCAATCCCATACCTAAAAATAATGTAAATTTTTTTCTTGACAAAACTAAAATCTATGAACTATAGGAAATTCCGAAAATGCAAATATACAAAAAGAATAAAATACCACACCTGTGGTTCATCTTACAAGGGTACATGTGAATCTTTCTAAATGTAGAATATAAATGTCTTAACACAGTAAGAGGATGTCATGAAGGCTATGTTAACCAGTTTGATGAAAATATTTGAAATTGTATATAAATCCAGCACACTGTACCCCATGACTACATTAATGTACACAGCTATCATTTAATTTTAAAAAGAGAGAGAATAGAAACAAAAAGAATAAAAGATTTCCAGCAATCTTGCCAGCCTGAAATAACCACCATTAATGATCAGGTAAAGATACACATGTGACAATAAAGCATAATTTCTTTTTACAAAATGGGATAAAATAGTGTGTGCTAATTTGTAGCCTTCTTTTTTCCCCTTTTTAACAATATATTATAGTGCTCAGACCTATAATCCTAGCACTCTGGGAGGCTGAGGCAGGTGGATTGCCTGAGCTCAGGAGTTCAAGAGCAGCCTGAGCTAGAGTGAGACCCTGTCTCTAGTAAAAATAGAAGATTAGCTGGGCATTGTGATGGAGACCTGTAGTCCCAGCTTCTTGGGAAGCTGAGGCAAGAAGATCACTTGAGCTCAAGAATTTGAGGTTGCTGTGATCTATGACACCATGGCACTCCACTGAGGGCAACAAAGTGAGGTTCTGTCTCAAAAAACAAAACAAAACAAAAAAAAACCCAGTATATTATGAAGATCTCTTCTCAAATTAGAGTACGCCACTGTGGAATATGATTTATTTAACCTACATCCTGTTATTGGATACTTAAATTGTTTTCACGCTGGAAATGGCATATATTAAAGAACGGATGGCACAAATAACATTAATGTCCTCTTACACTAACTGGCTACCTAAGTTTCTACTTGAATCTGCATGTACAAGTCTTCCGTTTACAGTAAGTATATATATAGGTGAAAGAGCTGACTGCTTACCTCTGGAAATATCTTTCCATTCCACCTTACTTTTAACCAAAAATTACACCTTTTAAAAGCTTTGCCTTTGTATTATATAAATCTTTAGTAAAGTAGGTCATGATGCATTTTAAATAGTTCCCTTCCCCCACCATGAATCCTTGGATCAAGTGTCTGCATGCACTAGGGAAGGGACCAGCTGCTGGGGAACTGTATTTGAATCCAGTTCTGTTAAACACTGCAAGATACTAAACAAAATGGAGAAGGCAAACTATATTCCCAGGGTTTTCACTGTGGAAACTGATGGTCCTGAAGCTGAGCAAAAGAAATTAGGTTATCTTGAAAGTAATAGAGACAGACACAGGAGCTTGAAAAGCGAGCTTGGGCGTGCTGCAGCGTTCCAACTAAGCTAAGCACCCCTGGTTCCATCATACAGCCTGTCCCCCATGCAGCCTGTCCCTCATACAGCCTGTCCACTGCCTGTCCACCGCGTACAGCCTGTCCCTCATACAGCCTGTCCCTCATACAACCTGTCCCTCATGCGGCCTGTCTACCATGCAGCCTGTCCACCATGCAGCCTGTCCACCATGCGGCCTGTCCACCATGCAGCCTGTCCACCATGCAGCCTGTCCCTCGTGCAGCCTGTCCCTCATACGGCCTGTCCCTCATGCGGCCTGTCCCTCATGTGGCCTGTGCACCGTGTAGCCTGTCCACTGTGCAGCCTATCCCTCATGCGGCCTGTCCCTCATGCGGCCTGTCCCTCATGCAGCTTGTCCCTCGTGCAGCATGTCCCTCGTGCAGCCTGTCCCATGCAGCCTGTCTGCCCTGCAGCCTGTCCCTCATACAACTTGTCCCCCAGCCAGACTGTTCCCCATGCAGCCTGTCCCCCATGCAGACTGTCCCCCATGCAGCCTTTGCTTTCAGCTTTTTCTCATTCAAAGTGCACTAGTGCTGCATTTCCATTGCCATAGTGGAATTTGTACAGGATCGATTCATAGAAATTTTTGATAGAATGTATTCATATTTTATGCTAAAAAATGATTAACACAGCCATTAAATGCATATCAAAAGCAAACTCCCAAAAGAAAAGGATATACATAAGTACTTAGTGATAAAATCATGTTACAAAGTACTTTATAAAATGTAATCCCTTAATGCAAAAAGTCCTGTTTGCGTATATGGACACGCACACATATCTGCAAGAAAAGACTATAAAACATACACCAACATGGTAGTCATGATTTTTCTTCAGGACATAGACCTTTCCTTTTGTTTTTTAAATCTGTGTTTCATTATGATAAAAATATATGATCAAATAAATGAGAAGTATGTACATTTGAATTTCATAACCTCCTTTTTTTAATTTATGCTTGATATTTCAGATCATGAGATTCATTGCAACTTGCTCCATTGATTTTTTTTTCCTCTTTGTTTCATTCCCATGAGAACATAAAAGGCCTTTGTCATTTTCTGTCTGAGCCTGTAGCTCTATTTCCCTTTTCTTTCTCCCACACTCACTTTCTCAAGCCGGATGTTTCATATAAATTAAAAGTATTTAAGGGTGGTCACTCCTTATTTGCCTTTGGAGACCCAGAATGTGCACAGTATTTAGTAAACTTTCATCTCTCATGTAAATTCTTAGTTCTTTGAAGAAGCACAAATGGAGTGAATTTTCCCCCAGTGCTCTGACTTAAAGCATTTTCAACCACCACGAAAAGCAAATCATTTAAATTTAGAACTGACAAGAAACAGACTCAGTTATCTTCAAAATACATGCATTAAGAAGAGTCTGCCAAGAGTTTTGTGTAAAGGCAAAAGATAATAAACTTAAAATGTATATACTAGTCAATGAAGTTCTACATATACAAGAGTGAGTGTGATCCAATTTCCAAAAACAAATGTCTCGTGTTAAGTATACAATTAATGCCAAGTTAATTAGTTTATTTTCTGAGTGACGAAGCTCTCATCTATTTTAAACAAACTGGTAGGCATCTACTTGGGATTGCTTGGCACAAAGAACATCAACTTTAGAAATTTCTCTGATTTTCTGGCTTAGTACAATAATGGCAAACATTCACTTTATGTACCTTATAAAATACTAGAGAGTCTGGCATTTATTATGCCATTCAATTATGTACACTTTGAGGCTCATGAAAAACTGAAGCATGTTCAAGAGCCAGACAAAAAACAAGTAGTAAAAAACAATGTTTATACTTATCTCGACAATTCTTAGTCAGAAAATCTGTGCATGAATGATTTTGTACTAGTTAAATATGGCTTTGACATCCAAGAGTGTTTTCTGTATAAGTCTGTTAGTTTCTGAAACCAGGTTGAAGAATGACACATTTAAGAAGCGTATGATACAGGATTTATGTCTATTGATTGGAACTTTTTTCTCACTTAATGATTTATTATACCTTTCCTTACTAAGAGTTCTTAGAATATTAGAAGGGAGTATCAACAACGAGAAAATGAATAGAAGTGTCAACAAGGTTCGGGTTATTAGTCGGCAGATTCTTGATGACCATAGTTCACTGGTCTATAAACTTTGATCAATCCTTTTGAATCATAGCTCACTCACCTACCCAATTACTCACATATTCTATGTGAAAATAAGAACTGGTGAAAGTTATCAGAGGCATGACATGGAAATTCTGCTTACTTTATGGAGAAATTCTCCTCTACACCCTGTCCCCAAGATTGCGGATCCATGGACTAATGACCCTCCTGTCTCCACTATTGGCCAGTTTCACTTTCTGCTTTTCCCAATCCTCTACTTCCAATGAAACTTAAAGGCGGATTCAGACAGGGCTCTCATTTGCAAGTAGCAGACACTGACCCAGGTAAAATTCAACAGAAAATAAATGTACTGGAAGGATATCAGTTATCTCATAAAAATAACCCAAAGGCTGCCAAATCAAGGAAGGAAATCAGAGAACACAGGGAAGCTGGGTTACTGAAACCTTGGCCAAGTTAATGCCACTATGGAACACTGAACTCCTCCCTGGCACTCCACCACTTGTCCCTGAAGTGTGATGCGTTCACTGTGAGTTACTGTGGATAAATAAGTTCCATACCATCTCTGTTCCTTTGCAATAGGGCTACAGATTCAAAGTTCCAAGATCAAGTGTATCAGTCAACAATTGCCATGTTAGTGCTAAATAACAAAACCACTCCAAAGTTCACTAGCTTAAAATAATAATTTGCTCCTGCTCATTTGTCTATAGGTCAGCTGGGTGTTAGCTGATCTAAGCTGGGCTTGCCTGCACTTAGCCCCAGGCTTAAGGGTGGGCTTCATTCAGTTTCTCATTCCTCTTTTGGACCAGCGAGTGGCCTGACATTTCTCGTGGGGATGGCAGAAGTAGCAGGTGGCAAGTCAAACTGTATAGGTACGTTCCAAACCTCTGCAATGTCACATCTGCTAACATGCCATCAGCAAAGGCAGGTCATATGGCAGACCCAAAGTTAAGGGGCAGTGAAATGTGTTCCACTTCTGGCAAAAAGAGCCATGAAGTCAGACAGCAAAGGTCATGGTCACAGAATGGGTGAAGAACTGGAAATAGTATTTTAGCTTATTCCACTGATAATTTTTATTGATCAAGCTCAGATCTCATACTCTTCTTCAGATCTTATAGATCAAGATCAGATCTCCAAGCTGCCAAGGGAGCAAGTAAAGCAACTTTCTGGTCCTCTTTATGGGTTTCTGTAGGGGAGAAAGGGCCTTATTCTCCACCAAGATTCACACAGAATCCTCAGATACAGGAAAGAGATTCAAGTGCTGAGCATCCAGCAATGAAGCAAATCTGCATTCACGGGGCCGAATCATTGTGCCATTACATGATGGAGTTCAGGTGCTTAGCAAAGAAGTGCTCTATCCAGAAAATGGAAATTAAATCAGAGCTGGAATTTGGACACTCGGGCTATCTAGCAGGAAAAGAAGAGGAAGCACTTTTTTCCAGATAATGCCAATAAAATGATTTATACCTGTAAGACCTTTGCCTGGGCTCTACACAGAACCCTGAATCATATGCTATGCTTTTGCCCAAGCACCCCAGTTTTACTGGAAGAAAATATATGTGAAATAGAAAAAAGGAAAATTTTCTTTAGCAAATAAAAGTATTTTAGCCTGATTGAATTCAACAAAAAAGGTCCTTCTTCCTTTCATGGAAGTTATGTCCCTGCCCTCAACTCTGGCATTTCCATGGGGATCCTATGTGTTTGAGAAATGGCAGTTGGCACAAGGTTTCTGTGCTGGACCCTCTTGGAGTGTTAACCAGGCTAAGTTTTCCTGTATCACTGAGAACAACCCCACGTAAGGCTGATTATTTCAGGTGTGGGTGACACCTGGCCAACCCAGGCAATCAGATCCTTTCCCCCGGTATTTGAAATCTGGTTTAGAGATAGACACAGGGAGGTTTGAACGAAGCGGAGTTAAGGTCCATTAATGGCAATACTATGATGAGATAATCATGAAAACCTTCAAAAGCTTTTCAGTAATTTTCCTTCACCTTTCTTTTCCTCCCTCCCTCCCTTCCGTCCTTCCTTCCTTCTTTCCTTTTTTCCTCCCTCCCTTCCTTCCTTCATTGCTTAAATTTTTTTTTTTTTTTTTTTTTTTTTTTTTAGAGACAGAGCCCCAAGCTATCCCCCTGGGTAAAGTGCCCTGGCTTCACAGCTCACAGCAACCTCCAACTCCTGGGCTCAAACGAGTCTCCTGCCTCAGCCTCCCAAGTAGAACCACAGGCACCCGCCACAACTCCCGGCTATTTTTTGGTTGCAGCCATCATTATTGTTTGGCGGGTCCGGGCTGGATTTGAACCCACCACCTTAGGTGTATGTGGCTGGCACCTTAGCCACTTGAGCCACAGGCGCCAAGCCATTTTGCTTAAATGTTAAATTAGCTGAATGTCATTCTCCCTGTTTGAAACTATGCTGAACACATTCCATTTGGGGGGAACAGACAGGAGAACCCAGAGACCCTCACAATTACATAGTATTGTTTCTATACCCATCAGAGAATCCAGAAAGAGCTCATTGCCAAGCACACCTCCTAATAACATCCTCTGACAGGAAGCCAACTGAATGAACATTCCCCTCTTCTTACTAGGACGGGACAACTAGATGAAGTCAGGCAATATCTTTGTGATGCTTTTAAATCCTGAAAAACTCTATAAGACTTGACTCCAGTGGCATTTCACTGTGCTTGAAAAGTCATAATTATGCTTTTATTTTTCAAGCTCTGTGTATATGTTCAAGTCCTTTCATAAGAAGAGAAGTTCTTAGAAGATCCCTTGTATCCAGATGTTTCTAGATAAGTCATAGGTCATCTTTTTATAATGAGAAACAGCATGTGAAAGGGAATCAAAGGATGCTTATAATTCCTGCCAGCTTGCCCTGACAATCCCTCCACTCCCCAGTCTTTTGATATAACAGACTGGCAGAAACTGTTTCATTCTGCCACACCAAGGGTTTCATTAAATTAGTGGTAATTAAGATCACAGAAATGGTTTCATCATTGTCCTTTTATCCCTTACTCCTGGGTGTAACGCCTAATTGAAGTGTATCCCACAAGACAAAAGAAGGGGGAGAAAGATTATGAAGTTTTTTGATGGCTGCTTAAATCAAAGAATTTTCTAAAGAACCTTAATCACAGATAACATTTGCGCTCTCACGGTGCCAGGACCTGTGCTGGGGACTTCCAACACACACTCTCCTGGTCCTGGAAACTACTGAGTGAGATCAGTGGTGTTATTATTCTGTTTATAGATGAGGAAAGAGAAGATTAGTAAGCTCAGTAAGATAAATAACTGATCCACGGTCAGACAGAATTTGGATGGGAACTCATGTCTGTCAGACACCAAACCTGCATTCTTAACTCTAATTCTAGCCATCAGATCGCCACTTTCAGTTATTTTCAAACTATAATCCTCGAAGGCATTGATAAGGCATGAGATTGCAGAAGGGAGAAAATAGAGCTTTGACCTCTCATTTGCATAGCAATTCTTTGAATTCTGTGCAAAACTTAATTTGAAGACAGGTCCTCACTATTGGAAAATATCTGGAAACCACTAATCTCTCACTACCTTCTCTTGACTTGAGAGCCCAGAGTATTGTAGAGAGGTAGTAAATAACAGGCCAGTTGGAAACTAGAACACAAGCATCCTGATCATCCTTTATTTTTTAGTAAACTTACTCTGTGATGGCACTAACTCCACTTGCCAGGATGATTTCATGTTCAGATAAGAGAGAGCATTACCCTGAACTGTTTTATCAATAAACAAGGATATATTGCCTCAAATTACTGAATAGTCCTGTGTAATACAACAGATTCAGGTGTGACTTGACCCAGAAGTTCACACAGTAACCAGGACTCTGAGTTTCTCATACAGTTTTCTCAGATTTGTCCTCCATCCCATCTCTTTGCCTCACCTTTATTCTTTCCATCACAGCATTTATGACTACAGCAGTTCTAGAATTTGTTCTCTCATTGTACAGTCTTGAGAGGTTTCTCCCATAACCTTCCATGAAGAGCAGGTAGACTCTTTTTTCATATTTCTTTGGCAAAAATCCCTCCACGTTTTATTGACCTGAACAAGGTCATAGACTCATTCCTAAACTAATGACTATGACCAGGGAAAATCATATATTCTGATTGGCCTAAGTTTTCCAGATCACAGAACTACTACCAGTGGAGGAGATTAAGGTCCCCAAAGGAAAGTCAGCATAGTTTGTCAGAAGAGAAGGGACATCATTACCAGAGAGACAACAGACTGGGTCCCCATATAACAAAGTGCATGCTCCAAGACAGGCTGGAGCCGCAGCTAATAAGCTGGAAGAAAAGACGAGTTATTCTGAGTTATTCTGAGCACTTTCTAGGCCTAATGAGAGTAAATCGCCGGCTCACCAGCGATTCAGCCAACCTGCTGGTGAGAATCTGACTGATAGTGGGTAAACTATTAGGCTCAGGCTGAGCCAGGGGAAAAGGGAGATGACCTGGCTCAGCCAGGGCAGGGGAAGAACATGAAATAAGGATTGATGAGCAGTAGCTCACAGGCCAAATATAGCCCACCACTGATTTCTACCTGACCTACAAGCTAAACAAGTGTTTATTTGTTAATGATTAAAAGGAACAATATTTTATGACATGAATATTATATGAAATTCAAATTTCAGTGTGCATAAACTGGATCCAAACACAGACATACGTTCTCCATAGCTGCTCTTGAACTCTGGTGCTTTAGATCAGAAATTCTCAAATCCCTGATATACCAGGGGTCAAAGCATGACCCCTGACCAGCAGCATCATTATCATCAGAAACTTGTGAGAAATGCAAAATCTTTGTCCCACCCCAGACTTTTAAATCAGACACTTTGGGCATGGAGCCTAGCAATCTGTGTTTTAGCAAGCCATGTCAATGATTCGAGTGCAGGGTAAATCTGAGAACCACTGATCCAGAAGAAATCGAAGATGAAAAATTGGCAACTTCAATGGGAGGAGGGACAGTGTCGAGCAGCGATTCTCAACCTGTGGGTCGCGACCCCTGTGGAGGTTGAATGACCCCTTCACAGGGGTTGCCTAAATCATCCTGCATATCTTATATTTACATTACGATTCATAACACTAGCAAAATTACAGTTATGAAGTAGCAACGAAAATAATTTTATGGTGGGGGGGGTCACCACAACATGAGGAACTGTATTAAAGTCATGGCCTTAGGAAGGTTGAGAACCACTGGTGTAGAGTGTTTTCTGATTCAAGAGCACAAGTCACAGAGTTTAATAATTATAAAAAATAATTGTACTGGGCCAGGCATGGTGGCTCATGCTTGTAATCCCAGCACTCTGGGAGGCCAAGGCGGTGGATTGCTAGAGACCCGGAGTGTGAGACCAGCCTAAGCAAGAGACCCAGTCTCTACTAAAAAGAAAAAAGAAAAAATAGAAAAACTAGCCAGGTGTTGTGGCTGGCACTTATAGTCCCAGCTACTTGGGAGAATGAGGTCAAAGGATGGCTTGAGCCCAGGAGGTGGAAGTTGCTGTGACCTATGATGCCATGGCACTCTACCCAGGGCAATAGTGACACTCTGTCATAAAAGGAAAATGATAATAATAATAATAGTACTAATAATTATGATATTTATGTCATACATAAGGTGTATCAGACATTTTGCTATTTATTTTTGGCCTTACTAAAACCTTACAATAATCCTATCAAGTATAGACTATTATCCCCATCCCCATTTTGTAGCTAAATAAACTTAAGGTTTCATGAGATTGACTAGTCACAGTGTTACTAAGTGGTGGCTCCAGTTTGAGACTCAGATGGTCTGACACTACCAGGGTCAGTCCACTTCACATCATCGACCTCTGGACTCTGTTGGCCAAATTAATGGAAATGTTACACAAAAAAGAAAGCATCACATGTGTGCCTTGAGAGGTGAAAGCTGTGGAATTCATTTGCATAAGGCAGAGATGCTTATAGCTCCTTTTTCTTCCAGGGAAACTAGTTTAAAACTAGGGAAACTAATTTTTTTTTTTTTTTAGAGACAGAGTCTCACTTTGTCACTCCCAGTAGAGCCCTGTGGCATCACAGATCACAGCAACTTCCAGTTCTTGAGCTTAGGAGATTCTCTTACCTCAGCCAGGTGAGTAGCTGTGACTACGGGGGCCCACCACAATGCCCAGCTATTTTTTTTGTTGCAGTTTGGCCAGGGCCGGATTTGAACCCACCACCCTCAGTACATGGGGTCAGTGCCCCACCCATTGACCCACAGGTGCCTCCCAGGAAACTAATTTTAACTATAGGAGACATGTGGCCTTCCCTTGAGTAAATCAGAAGGAAACTCCACCACCACGTGTGGCCACCACCTCTTCATTGGATCTCACTGTACATTTTACATAAACTTAAAAAGGGTTTTCCCTTTGTAATGTTGAGTCTTTGACCCTTTCTTTACTGTTCAGATTGTAATTACTTCTGCTTTATTTGTTTTCCACATAATAGTCAGGATGATTCACTTTGGTCAACTGTTTCATGACATTACAAATTTTATTTTCTTTTTCTGGTTGGGGAGGCTGAGCAGGAGGAGGAGACTGCCTGGGGTGAGGAAGGTGTGGGAGAGAAGGACGTAACACTAGGAGAAGTAGAAAAACAGCAAAAAAAGCTCTGGGTACTGCAGGATGTCAAATCTAGGCAAAAGACACCTACTACCAGTGGTTTGACCTTTGTATATTAGAAAAATAAAACCACATAGAGATGTGGGAGGCAGTTGAAAGGTACAACTTGAATTTGGAACAATGTTTTCCATATGGGGCACGTGTCGTCCATAATCTTTACAGATTTCCAGTTCACTCCTCAATGGAGCTCATGTTTCTATTTCATTCCATAAAGAACAGAGTATTAGTGGAGGGATTGCCCTGCACATCTTAATAAGGTACTGAAACATAGGAAATGTACAAACATTAATTGTTCAATATATGCTACACATGGGATAGAGATTTGTTAAGAACTAGCATTAAAAAAAAGAACTACCATTGATTTTTAAAGATTGTTGTCTTAATGTATATGACTATAGTAAAATAATTGACCTAGGAGACAAGGGCAAGTTAGAGAAAATTTTGCTTTGTGTTACAAAGCTTCTGTTTCTATTCATCAAATCCACTGAACCAGCAACTCCGTGTAAGAAATATCTCCCAGCACAAGCCAACTGTATGCAGAATAATCATCAATTTATGGATGACCCTGAAACATTAGGAAAAAATAGCTTGTTTATATATTTTTATATACTAATACATTATGATATAGTAAGTTCTTAGAGATGGATAATGAACTACATTAATAATTTTTACATTTGGGGGATTATTAGAAAATTGATACAGATCAATTTTATGACAATTAGACTATGGCTCCTGTTCATAGAAATATGTGCTTGTAGATAATTCAGCTTGTTTAGGAGGTTAAGAACTCCAGGATAAACATCTCCAAACTGTATGGGTTTTTAAGATTTCTTCTGATTAAAAAATTCTAGGACCATTGTGACCCCATGTTTTAAATCATTTGGATCAGTCATCAGGATTGGGGGGGAGGGCTTGTCCCATAGCTCACCCACTGAATTTTGGGGGGCTAAGATATAGGTGATCCCAAGACAGAGTCATTGAAATCTACTTCCCTGCAGACCTAATGATTATAATATTTAGAATAATTTGTACTTTCGATTAATTGCAACTTTGTCATTACTTTTTTAGTTTCTTAAGCAAAAGATGGTTCACTGGGTAATTAATCCAACTTCGTTGGGTGTACTGATGCAGTTCTGGATTTCTGGTTGTAGCTTCAGAAGGTGCATTTTCTAACCTTTATTGGTCTTGTCTACAGAGCACAGAGACCTGCAGTCCTTTAAAGTTATCAGACTCAAATCCCTTTCGGACTGTGCCAGAGAGTAAAATTGGCTCATCGGATATGTTTTGGATTAGTTGAGGGAAAAAGACAATAAGCAAAGTGGCCTCTACATTCAAAGGGATTTGGTTTATTTAGGGATGAATGGCATCCAGGCACTTACTCCTGGTGTTCATTGCTGGGTAATAGAATTATTTTGTTTCTGAAGGAGTGTTTTTTAATCTCGTTGCTGCTTGGCACTTCATTTCCATATGAGGGGCTGGCTTTTCATGAGAAATATTCTGAATTTTAAAAAATTAGTAGAAAGGTATAGAGCCCATTGGGGAAATAAATGGCATAATTACGTCTGACACCAAAATAAATGTAAGGCTTTGCTTCTTCCAATTCTGCTTCCTCTTAATGACTTTGATAACTGAAGTGTTGGGTTTTATTAAATAGAGCAGCCGTGAACCCTCTGGAGATGAAAGCAGCCATTGAGATTCATACCTGAATAGTCTCCTCCCTTTTGTAGCTGACAGGCCTGTAATGAGAGCATTTGTAGCTGGAGAGAAAGAAAGAGATGAAAGAAAAATTTTCTGAAGACTGGGGAAAAAAGGGAGGGGGGGGAATCCCACTAATGTAGTGAAAGTCCTTAAATTGTTTTCCAAGAGACAGAAAAGAGAACACTATTTAAAGGTCACGTTGGCTTGTTTGAATTAGTTTGGCTTTCAGAAGATAAATATTGTGTGTGGGAATATAAGAATGTCTGCTAGAAACCACTTTCACACAATGAACAAAGGAATCGTCCCTAATATGTGATTAACGGATGTTCCCTGCTCTCCACAAATGTTGGCTTTCAAAGACTTCAAGAGAAGGGGCGCTTTATTAATTGGGTAAAGCATGCCTTAGAACTCCTGAGAAATTAAGACCACCGTGTGCTTCAAGGTTCTTTTTTTCTTGAAAAAAAAAATCATATACAGATTTTAAAAAACATGTTGACTGCAATGGTATTGTCATCTATTTTAAATATTACAGAATTAACCTATCTTTAGCACTAAAAAAAATCTTTGCACCAACATGCCATATTAGCTAAATGTCGACTGAATGGCCATTTTAGTTTTTCCTAGACATTGTTCCAAAAAAGTCTAATTGTCATAAAATTTGCTCCCATGCACAAAAGACCCTGTGACTTTAAATGCAAATTGCCAAACTGTTCCTGAGGCAAGTGAGAGAAAGCACTGCCTCCATTTCATCATGCTGTTATTTAAAATGAATTTTAACCCCTTAGGCTGACGACAAGCACAAACCCAGATTGCCACAGACAGAAACCCAGGGGTCTGTTGGAATGGGGACTGCCATTTCCAACAGAAACAGAGACTGCGGTAACGCCATTGTGAGCACAGTTTGATGTTGAAATCACAGATATGATCTGGAAGAGATCGAGGATGAAAAACTGGGAAGGTATGAGGGGGTTTGACCTTGGGTAGAAGCAGGACCTACCCCCCCCCACACACACACACTCCAGTCTATTGCTTTAGTTTGCAATGATTGATGCCACTTTGTCTCCAGGGACCCACCCTGGGAGCAGACAGGAAACAGTGAGTTGTTTATTTATTTTTTAATTAGAAAACAAATTGAGCTGTAGAATCCATGGATTGAAAATTAGGTCTCACTGAGAAGCCACCCAAGAAGCCAGTGTTCTAAATCATGTTCTGCTTATTATAATATGTTTATTTAGAACTTTATACTCTATCGCTGGCTCTAGAATTCATTCAGTGAACCATTCCCTGAATCTTCTTCATTGCTAAGGACTCAATTCTTAAACACTATTAATGGTGTAGGCTAGTTCATAGGAGTGCCTTGTTAGGGGGCCTGTGTGTCTGTACTGTCCCAGCCATCCCCAGCCCTGCTCTCCCTCTGAAATGTGGCTGGGTGCCCAGGGAAGGAACTAGCTACCGCCTGCTAGAGAAGAGAATCAAAGGCTGGCACTTGGCAGAGACCTCTGTTCTTGCAGCTGCTGAGTGCTAAATTATTACTGATGTGCTTCTCCAGCCATGCTTGGCAGGGCTAGCCTAGCACAGCGCGAGCCTCTCCTCTGGCCTTTAACACCAGACTTGGGTTTCAGAGCTGGAATAAAGAAGGCAAACTGAGACAGCTTCTGCCCAGGGTGGAGCAGTGAGTGTGTCTGTGCTGCACAGATGCCGAAATGTAGTGGACAGATTTTCTGTTCTTCATGGCCAGTGACTCCCACCGTGAGCCTAATGTGATTGCTTTAGAAGCTTGGTGGTTCTTACATAGGCATATGAATTGATCAAATCGAACCTCTGGAGCAAAGTTACACCATTCAGACAGAGCTTTTAGCAAAGAAGTGACAGCAGCTTTCATAATGCTGGAGAGGGATGGTCTCAGCAGGAGATAGTACAGAAAAGGGTAGAAGCAGCTTCTCTGCTTTCTGCTTAAAGAAAGGAATCCCGCTCAATTGGCCTGTGCTTCCCCAAACTGGCAAGATGTGTCTTGTAATCTAGTACCCCAGTTGGGTGTGACTGCTGAGCTAGTATTTGTAAGAGGCTGGGAAGGCTCATAGGAAGAAGCTAAGGTCGGTCATAGAACACCAGTCCAAGACCCCATGCCTGACTATGTGACTGCCCCATAGCCTGGGCTTTTCGTGCCTCAGTTTCCTTAACTGTCTTATATATTATATAATCTTATATATCGATCTATATATTTCCTTATCTGTAAATATCTAGGTTATTTTCCACAATTTTAGGAGAAATCTCCTGCAGTGCCAATGTGCCAACATAAATGACATTGCATGAGTTATAATGAGGCATGAGAGTAAAAAAGCAGATCTACAGATCTGTCCTAGCCACCCTGCATTAGCCAGGCCTCAGGTCTCTGCTATCTGTATGTCCCTCCCTTGACATGTGCTGGGCCTAGACTGTAACCTTGTAACTTCCCTAGGCTTCCTTTGCCTTTGAGGGCAGATAGCCCGAGCCATTTCAACGGTGTGGGCGAATCTGACCTTCCCTTTGAGTCCTGGGACCTTCGGATTATGTCATCCCTCTCTAAGTTTTATGACACTCACTCTAGCTCTGAAAAGTGGATAAAAGAGAGGCAGGAGATTCAGACCGGGGGCTCAGTTTTTGAGACACTAGTCCTCCGAGGTCCTCCGGCTACAGAAATAAAGCCGCTTCCTCTAATCAACTGGTGCCTGGAGTCTTCTGTCTGCGTCAGTTTCCTTATAATACCATACATATATATATATATATATATTTTTTTTTTTTGGCCAGGGCCAGGTTTGAACCTGCCACCTCCAGTATATGGGGCCAATGCCCTACTCCTTTGAGCCACAGGTGCCACCCAACACCATATTGTTATACTGTCCTCTCCCACATCCCACATTCTGTTCTACTCATCAGAGTGACTAAATGCCAAACCAAGCCCTTTTCCCCAAAGCCCTTACACAGAAAAACAAGGCTTATGTCTTTTTGCATAATTTTCTTCTAGCTGACACTCACAGTGGAGAGTGACAATAATCATGGCAATTGACTTACTAGTATCTTGCTTATAATGACAAGCTTTTGTTTAGTTTAGGAATCTTCCTGTATTGCTTATGTCAAACTGAAACATTCTGTTTGGTTTTTCCTTCTTTTTCTTCTCAAGGTAATGTACTCAAGGAAGTATAATTTAAAAAACAAAATTTTGTTCAAGATAAAAATTTCTAAAACCCACCACATACATTTTTCTCACAAACCAGCTGGAAACCTTTCTTCTTCACTTGTCTTCCAAGAGGAAATTCACATTTCACGGAGGAAGGTCTCTCTCATCCATCATTCATGTTGGTTGTCTGACGGCCTCTGTAGTCCAAACAACTCAGTTGTTCACATTTCATTTTTCTGCCAGTTGCTTTGTAATGTGGTTGCTGCCTTAGAATATTGTCATGTTTTTAAAGCTGTTGTTCCAAACTGAATTTGTTTTTTGTTTTTTTTTTTTCTGAGACAGAGCCTCAAGCTATCCCCCTGGGTAGAGTGCTATGGCATCACAGCTCATAGCAACCTCCAACTCCTGGGCTCAAGCGAGTCTCCTGCCTCCACCTCCCAAGTAGCTGGGACCACAGGCGCCCGCCACAACACCCGGCCA